>OY982560.1:15853674-16137944 GCA_963859945.1 Euplagia quadripunctaria | reverse complement strand
ACACGGGGTTTCGTTCTACACCGGGTATCCGTCGATTGACTACTGCGCCCGCAGCCCGGGTACATTCTCGCCACCGGTATCCATTACGCTCTAATGTGTGACGTAGATGTTTCATTTCGTTGTCCAGATATTGTGGATCGCAGATGTTGAGAGCTCGGTTTATTAAACCCCGTGTTTCTCCCATACATACGCGGGGTAACCGATAAGATTGGGCGAACATTAAGCCGAAACTACGGTATCAAAACAATCTTCCGCCCACCTGGACAACTTAGAGAACTGCTGCGCTCCCCAAAGGATGTTGATCCACTGGGGGCCCCCGGTGTATACTCGATCCCTTGTGACTGTGGTTTGAGTTATGTAGGAGAGACTCGTCGCAGCATCACAACTAGACTACAGGAACACATACGATGTATAAAAAACATGGACTGCAACAGGTCGGCCGTCGCTGAACACGCATGCAAGACGGACACGCCTCACTACATACGATTTGACAAAACTTCCGTACTGGCGAGGGAAAAATATTTCATACCGCGGAAAATACGCGAAGCAATCGAGATAAGTCGTCGTCCGAATTTCAACAGAGACAGTGGCTGGTCACTGCCCCCTGCCTGGCGGCCGGCATTAAAACTCACGTCCCATGAGACAGACCTGACAGACTTTACAAAAAGTGACACAGTTAGTATGGTATGCACCGCGGTGAATGTTGGTAACAACAGCGCATCACACAACGCAACGGAAACGCAACCGTCTACATCCGCACGTTCCGAAAGACAAAGGAACCGGTGGCGGCGTAGTAATCCCAGTGTGACGCCTGACACCGTCGCGGCAGGACGCTTCACTCCTTGAAAAAGGGCCCCCGTCGGGTCCGAAACTAGTCGGGCATCCCCGAAATACAAACGTGAGTAAAACCGTATAATCTCTAATAAACATGAATATCACTCACGAAAGTTTTTATTGTAAAATCACTTTACTTCGGAAATTATTCAGTACATTCTTTAAAATGGTTGACAAAAAATATCTATGTAACATAAAAAATATGTATCTACCTGTCCAATTACAGGGCTGCCTCCAAGGAAACCTTTGTGTGTTGCGACAGTCACTTCCAGGTGTCTCGAGTGGAGTTCCGCTAATGGGATCACCCATTCAAACTGCTCGTCGTATTCGGGCATGCAACTATCTTTCACCACCTTTATAATAAAAAAAACATAAAAAAAAAAACTGGTAAATGCTTTTATTGTATGTTATAAACTGCTTTTATAAGTAAATATCGACCCATAGAAAGGCTGCACATATTAAGATATGTGCAGCCTTTCTATGGGTCGATGTAGAATTAGGAACTTTTACATAAAAACCAGGGGCTGCAGATTGAAACCGAATATGTAAAAAAAAATCGTTCAAAAAATGAACGTAACATTATTATCAAATACAGTGCATAATTCTAGACAAATAAGTTCTGTAGAAACTTGAATGAAACAATCAATATTGTGACAACATACTTTGCTATCGTCAAATCGTTTACTTTAATGTTGGATTTGTAATTAAGAATTAAGAAAAAACTTAAACATCCAATTATTGGAAGTTTTATTTAATACTTAACTTCATGGAGGCTGTTAAAGTAATTTACTTTGACCATAGAAAACTACCCTATTATACCTTTAAAAGTGCAGGCGGCGACCTAGAAAATGTACGACGGCTTCTCGTCTTAGCTAGTACTAGCTTACCCCCACAACTTCGTCTGCGTTTGTAAATTTAACCCGTTTTTGCAATATTTTACATTGATGCTCTTATTGGCTTAGCCTTACTCGATAAATGGGCTATCAAACACTAAAATAATTTTTCAATTCGAACCAAGTTTCCCGAGATTAGCACGTTCAACCAAACAAACAAACTCTTCAGCTTTATTCTACTAATAAGTATAACAAACAAATAACGTATAATTTCATCCAGAAAGCATTTTTGGGTTGTGTCAACTAAACTGTCATAACGTTGTTGAAATGAAAATAAATTTATTTCTCAAAGTTACACTTCTGGGTTTGTGGTTTGGCAGCACTGGTTACGGTATAAATAATATTCAATCCCACTAATATTATAAATGTGAAAGTTTGGATGGATGGATGGATGGATAGATGTTTGTTACTCTTTCACGCAAAAACCACTGAACCGATTGCGATGAAACTTGGTATGTAGATAGCTGGAGATCTGGATTAACGCATAGGCTATTTTTTATCCCGATATTTCTACAGGATCGAGACTTACGCGGGTGAAACTGCGGGGCGCTGCTAGTATTATATATTTCTGGGAGCCAACCGTATAAGTTGGCTGATGATGATAAGCGGCGAGGAAAAGAGAGGGAGGATGCAGATTATTTTTAAATAGAGCTACAAAATATTTTTATTTATCTGGACTCGATTTTCACATTTGAATAATCCAGTCCCCATTTTAAATTATTTGCTGATCATTACTCACCACTGTCTTACGTTTGGAGTCCTTGGAACGCCCCGGCAGTAAATACAATTTCACATATGGGTCAGGCACATTGGTCGGGTCCTTCAGGGGTATGTGCCTTAAGAAAAATAATTGCTTAATACTTTTATTTATACTATGGGTACTATTAAATATTACATAAAATTGATAGGTACATAAGTAAATTATTTATTTAATTTTTGGATTTACTCACATTATTTTATGTACAACAACATACAGCGTTTGGTTCTGCATACTGTAGCGTAATGACAGCAATATACGACCTAACCCTGCTTCTCCAGAGGATCTGAAATTATTTATATTTACATAAACCGATTAATGCGAATAAAGGTAACGAGCTTTTTCTAATATAGGGGTTAAACCAACAAAAAAAATTCTGAAAGCAGTTAATAATAGTTCAAGAACCGACTGGAACGGAGCTAGTAAAGGCATGAAATAAAATTGACAAATGTAGACGAAGTGAAGTGAGCTAAGTTGAAAAAAAAATCTTTTTCATACACAGGCGGACATTTATTTACCCTTCATAAACCCTAGATTATTCTCATACGTCTTGCATGAGAGTATGAGTTAAAGGAGAAAACTTCAGGCTTAAAATATACAAATGTACAGGTGTAACATAGAACAACTACACTAACAAAATGGACTACTACTTTGACCTGGATAAAATGCTATTCTCACACATTATATCTATAAGTGTACAAAAGTAAGTTTCCAAAAAATTAAGCTTCGTTAAATAAAAAGTTCTTGTTTTATATAATGAAAATTTCACCACATTGTTAATGTGTGTTGCCATGCTAATGTTATTTAATGCGAAAGTCTGTTTACTTTTCACAACTAAAGTGCTGAATCAATGTTGATGAAAATTTGTATAAAAAATAGCTAGGCTACTTTTTATCACTAGTATGAAATAAATTACAGACTTTAATTTAATTTAATTAATAGAAATAATTTTTTTTACGTTTGCCGATTCATATGAGTATGACTATACTTAGTGTTGCAATAAAAAGCAATTCAGGGGACCCCAGGGCAAGGCTTTTTATTTTTCCTTTTGAGCGTTATTTTATATTTATATGAATTTTACTAACTAGTACTTACGTTGTCAAGGATGAGGTTCTATGAACGAGTTTTGGGGAGCCCCGTTCAGTGTGGGGTGAATATTCTTGAGGCACGTCTATAATAACAATATATGATATACAAATGATAAAACTAAAATAAACAATACAATCATTTAGAAAGAGGGTATGAGTGTATCTTACCAACTGCCTTTTCGATAGTTTCAACTGGCACAGACTTCTGAGAACTGTTGTCTGGCTCTCCTTCGTCGATGTTCTTCAGCTCAGGTTCAGTTAGGCTAGCTATAAGACAGTGAAATTATTCATCAAAATATATATTTAAGAATAGGAAGAAGCGCATTATGTTACAGAAAGGTGTGGGTATATTTTAGAACCATTATATATAGTTGATAAAGCTTAAGGCGGTCAATTCGCATATCATCATGCCACTAATATTATAAATGTCAAAGTTTGGATGTTTGTTACTCTTTCACGCAAAAACCACTGAACCGATTGGTATGTATGGTGTGTAGCTGGAGACCTAGATTAACGCATAGGCTACTTTTTATCCCGATATTAAACCGTAACCGTTGGGTAACTGTACGTACCTGCTTGGTTTGGCATTGGGTCAGGTGCAGGTGCATCTACGATCTCCGCAGGTAAAGAAATCGGCGGTGGCACCGGGAGAGAATATGGAGGAGACGAGTCCACAGGCAAAGCTGGTTCAATCTCTTCATCATATTCTTCTTCTCTTATAGCTTCTTTCAAAATCTATAGAAAGTAAATCAGTTTAATTTGTGATTTCACAAATGTTACAAAAACTTTAAATATCTTCTATTATTCTACTTATAGTTAACTACCAAAATAAGTTTAAAATTAAGCATAGCACAGCACAATAACAAAAGAAAAACAAATTTCCTACCAGTATTTTGTATTAAATCAGTGAAATTAATATAACCAGAGATCGCCTGGTGGTCGAATTTCGACCATAATTCATTAAGTTTTGAATGTTTTGTTTTAGTTCAAAGACCAGTATAACTTGAACTGTTGTTGTATAGACTTTCCGTTCCTTGACAAGCCAACATGTATACTGGACGGACCCTTGTAGCCGTTTTCACATAATTTAAAAAAACTATCTGATCCAAAAAATATTGATATCACTAAAACTGGTCAATATCAATAGCTACTAAACAAAAAGAAATACAGAGAATCAGTTGACAAACATAGGAGAAAATGGTTCTAAACTGTTTTGTCTTGCCTATTTATATATAGAAGATACCCAAGTTGTTCCTAATACCACAGAAGTCTCACTGTACCATAAGTAATATATATCTATCGCCAACCCACTGAATTAGCCCGACAGGTCGAGGCCGCCACGTACTTGTAGCTTCATACCGAGTGGTCCTGGCCAGCTTTTAATACCTAGATTTTGTCATTTGTTGATATAGTGAACTACACCTTCCCTAAAAGACATTGCAACCGTGTCCTGACTAAGAAAAAAGCTACATGTTTTTATGTTATTAGAAATTCAGAGAAAATGATACACAACAGTTTCATTTTGAATAATGTGGTGGTCGCGTAGAATGTTAATTGTTGAAAATAACTAATTATACCATTTAAATAAACTTGTAAATTTCTCAGGGCATTCTAGCATTTGTTAATATTTTTAAACTTGTATGTAGTTATAGGAAATTTCATTTCTCGTAAATAGCACCCCTATTTAAGATGTTATAGGACTGAGTTTGTTAGTGTTCTCCATTTAATGAATAAGGTCACTTCTTGCATTAGTAAAATAGTTACTTACACGCAGTTGTAGAGACACAATGATTTTCGACTCAGGGCCGGACTTCTGCAGCATGAGTGGCTGAGTTATCATAGTCAAATCCTTTTGTTTCAATAAACTGGAAATCCCATAAACTAGTTGACCAAGCTGACTGCTGGTTTTCGAGTCCAAAACCTGAAGAGAATTATCTTCTGAACATTGATGTATATATTTAATAAAAAAAAGTATGAATATAGCTTAATATAAACAAACAGCTAAATAAGTTCCTAAAACAACAAATAGATTAAAAATGGATTACAAATCTATTTTTAAAACTTACAACAACAAACAAATAATAATAATAACTTCACACATCTCACACACGGCCGTCTGATCCCAAACTAGGCAGAGCCTGTACTATGGTAACCAGACTGCTGATAAACATACTTATATATTTCTAAATACATACATATTATAGATAAATTACACCCAGACACAGAACAAATGATCGTGCCCATCACACAATTATTTGTCCTGGGTGGGAATCGAACCCACGACCTCTGGCTTAGCAGTCAGGGTCACTAACCACTAGACCAACAGGCCAGAAAAACAAGAATCTATAAGTAGAACAAATAAAATACACTAAGAAAACGTCTAATACGATTTTCACGACTATGAGAGCATTGTCGGGAGTAGCATGACCGCATCGCGAGTTATGGATCATCCGGTTAACTCAGACGTCGCCTGCGACGTTACAGGGGTGCGTGGAATGACGACAAAGGTGATAGCGCGGGGAGTGGGCGGCAGGTGCAATTATGACTTTAGCTAAGTTCGCTAGCCGGACAGCTAGCAGTCATACTTCTTCTGTCTTGATGGTTACGGACGCGCTGTGTAACATACACACGAGATTACATTCCCGAGATGAACTACCCGATTACTGTAAAATAAATAAAAAACACTTGAAAAATATTTTTTCATATATTGTCTCTCCATCCGTGTCTTTTTTATAACTATTTTTGAATTCTTTTGTTTGGTTACCTACCTTTTTAGTTTCGTATTATTTATTTTCATCACACCCTATACGGTATGTGATACATTAGCACACTATTAATTGTAACACAGCTATGACGTAACGTATTGAAGATCCGTTGTTTTACCGTCACAGTAAATAATTTCACCATTTTTGCGTCGCACTGCCTTCCCCGCACCTTTGTCACCTCGCAGGCGAGGACTGAGTTATGCGGTCGATCAGTATAATACCTTTATCTCCAAATTATCAATTTCAGGGTTCTGCACTAAGAAGGAGTACCCTATCTCGTACACAGGGTTGTCAGTTCTCATTTGTACAGCGGTGTTCTCCGTCTTTCTACCAACCGTCACGGTCAGATATGGGTCGGGTCTCGATTGAACGCGGGCATTCTGTAGTAAAAAAGAATTACTTGTTAATTACGCCCAAGCTGCAGAGCAGATATTATGCAAATTATTCTCGGTACATTACCGGCAATATTAGAATTTGTAGGAAATAAGAATCCCTTTTTTTGATAATAGCTGGTTTATTAATCAAAGTTATACCCTGTTATATAATATAACACTACGGATCAATGGAGCAGAACTATTGACCACACGGCACAGTTGGTATTATAAATAAATAATGGATTTAAAAAATAATAGTTTAAAAAACTAAAAAACACGCTTTTGTAACTAGTTGAACTAAACAGTAGAAAATAAGTAAAAAAAAAACAGTGATTAAGAAAAAATAATTTTATTGTAAAAATGTAAATGCGAAGCAAGATGTCAACTATTGTAAATAATTTATTGACAGATATTGGTAAAAGTAAAGCACCCCACTCCTTGCTACGATAAAATGTTTTTATACTCAACCAATTTTTTTTTAGAGAATTATTTTCTACTTTTTAGTTCAGCTAGTTACAAAAGCGTGTTTTTTAGTTTTTTAAACTATTATTTATTTTTGCTTTTTAGTCTTTAATATTATATTTTTATTATTATTGTCATCGGTCCTTGGTAAGTGTGCGAAGTTTCAATTCAATCCGACGTTTTAAAGTGTGTGAAAATCACGTTCAAAGATTCCGTTACATACATACATACATAGTACATACCAAGCTAATAAAAGCGTGTTAAAAAAACATTTTACCGGCAACTTTTTGCAAGAATCAATGTAAACCGACAGGACAGCGCTATTAAGATCTCCCGTTTTGATCAACAGTGTCTCGGTCAAGGCCTGAAATAAAATACAAATATTGATATTTTGTCAAGATTAAGTTATCCGTGTTGAATTTGCGGCTTGACTTACACGGCTGAGTTCTGTTACATCAGTAGTCAAACGATGCCATGAAAGACGCAGCTCCACCTTTCCATGTTTGGCTTGCTGAAGAGTTTGCCACTAAAATAATAATATACACATGTATAATTAGAAAAATATTTCGTTTTTATTTCGCTACATCCTTATCAAAAAACAATTAGAATAGCCGACCTGAGGATGCTAACGTGTTACCAAACAAGGATACATTAAAAAAACCCTTCACGAATACGGTCAAGCTTATTCTGGGATGCACATGATGCAGTTCACAGACATCGTAGTATAAAGTAAATACGAATACTATAGAGCCTCAATGTTTATAAAGTATAAAGATGTTTAAATATGTCCATTTACTATATATTTGTTACAGGCAAAACTCTTAAACAGTGAAAAGTACTTCTAACTGAAAAAAAACAGTCAAAAATACTTTTGACTGAACAGGTTTGCAAAAGTACTTTTGCAAATCATTAGTTTATAATAGTGGAAATTTATGGTTAAAATTACTTTTTATCTAACATAACCTAATAATATTTTTAAGTACTATAAAATCAGTCACTTTTAACTGGTTAAAATGTAAATAAAAATATCTAACCTGACTTAATAATACTTTTAACCACCTTCGTTGTATTGGGTAAAAGTACTTTTGACTGTAATTTCAGTCACAAGTATTTTTGTTGAGAGCCCGCGGTTAAAAGTAAGGTACTTTTAACTTATTTTATTAGTCAAAAGTACTTTTGACTGGTTAAAAGTTTTGACTGCAACATATACACATTAAAAAACGCTTTACAAACTGCCTGTTCAAGAAGAGTGTTGTAGTGGTTGTAGCATTCGTCTGCATACGCTTAGTCTAAATTGTCGTTTACTAAGTTTCTGATTATTTGTGGAGGTAAAATTAATGAGATAAATTATTTACCTTATCTAAACGACCCAGACGCACTACTTGCGAAATGTCTAACGAACACCTGAAATCAGAGTGAATTTAGAAGACGCACGCACACCTTAAATTACAAAATAATTAAGAAAAAAATATTGTTAGCACAATTACATTTTTAAGAATGCATTCACTTTGGAAAAACAATTACAACATGCAATTAACATTCGGTGAAGTCAAAGCATAGGTATGTGTCAGAGTGTTAGGAACAAAACACAGAATAAGAAGTTATTGCACAAATAAGATCAGCCGTTACGAATACTCCGTTGTCAAAAATATTGGCTACGTTGATAAGTAAATGTTTAAGTATCATATGAAAATAAAACTAAAACACATCTACATACATAAGTAAATGAATAGCTGGCTGTTGGTAATATAATGATGAATGCCCAATCTTGGGTATTAGTATAAGAAACCCAATTAGATGAATTACGTTGTTATATTTATGGTTTTTAACTTGTTACCACTAAAAAGCCTTTGTAGTGCCTTTTGGTGAATGTGTGAAATATAAAAGTTCTGTGCGCAGTTATCGTTCGGTGGTCACTTTTAATGATAGCAATGTTAGTATCAGTGATGTGTACTTTGTCTAGTATACATATTGTTTAGTATCCGGCGGCAGAGCGACCGACCTGCCTAGTTTTTCATCCCGGCCCGTCCGGTCCCAGTCGTAAAGCTTGATGACCAATACCGTCGCACTGCTTCGAAGTATTGACTGTCACAACCCACCATGTTATACACACATACAAAGCTCAGGTTTTAATTGGGATTAGTGTTTTTGATATTTACAGATTTATTGTTCAGTAAAGTTAAGGTAAAGATTTTATTAAAAGTTATATATATGTATTAAAAATGCAGGTGTCTATGTTAGATATTTTAGTTGTGAAAAATAAATAAAATTAAATACTAAAATATATCAGGTCAATAAACTTGCCACGTCATAGTAATATTATTTGTTTTATTGTCAAATGTGTCTGCTGGGTTTTATAAACGATTAAAGGGTAAAATGCCATAAATAATTGGAACACACACTAGCTGTAGATATCAAACAGAACACCAAAGTAGTAAAACCGTTAAAAATTAAAAAGTGAATCTTAGCATCACCGATCCTCATAAAACAAAGTTATAATTTCATAAACGGTGATATTAAGAATCAGATAAAAAACAAATGACAACACCGCAATGAAATGTTGCTAATGTGACAAGGCACTTGCAGCGGCGGAGACGGACCTGCCAAGATAATCATCGTTCTGTATGCCCATTCCCGGGTCCCAGTCCCACAGCTCGCACTGCAGCTCTTGACTCTTCCTTGAGCTTATTATCGCCTTGGGACAAAATCACAATATACGGATATGTTAGTTTTGTGCCACGAACAAACATCATTTAGAATTTGGAATGATAAGGGTGGCCCGATTAACACTTAACTTATTCTTGACTATCTGGCAAGTATATGTATTCTGAGGTTAAACAACGATAAGTGAGTTACAATGTAAAATTAACATTCTTGTCGTTGTCTAAACAATAAAGAAAAGTATTGAATATAACTAAGAAGAAGATAATAATATATTATTATGATATTTTTATTAATTTATAAGACATCTAAAAACTTACCTTCACCTGAATGGCATAAATTTCTTGCACATGCACTATGATCTAATACAGACATACATCGATGAGATGAGACTATGAAATGAGACGCTTAAAATGTGTTAGAAAATATAATAATAAGTTTACTAACTAATAAAAAATAGAATATCTTTTGATTCTTTAGGTGTCTCATTTCTTTTCACATTGACTGTATCTTACCAAGCAAAATAAAAAGTAGTTCCTTAAAAACAAATCACATGAATTTTTTGGTAAAACAACAATCAATATCAGTGTTAAATATTGTTTAGATAACAGTCATCAAGACAGCAATGTTCAATTATTTTAATGGTAGGCAAAATTATGCTCTTATGACTGTTAACTATGAGACTGAGTTGATAAATCTATGAAAGCAGAGACAGTTACAATGCGTGAAGCGAGTGCAACCATCAGCGTAGCACGCAGCATAACCTAGTTCCTTATACCGGTAACTGCTACCTCGCCCTCTGCAACCGTAACCACGTACTTACTTGCCCAGTTTGTCGTCATCATTGCCCTCGTCCTTGTCGAACACTTCGATTTCCAATACTTGGCCCAGAGAGTGCATTATACGCGCCTGTATACCACACGCGCATAGTCCGAAGCAAACATAAATGAGGAAAATAAAATTTTGTTCATAACTATGTACTTACTTGAAAACAGGTTCAGGAACTATTATTGTAAGTTTATCGTTAAAAACTCCAGATGCACAAGTTAATGTACAGCCAAATTTAAAAACACGGTTTAATTAAGAAAATAAAAAGAATTTAAAATAGATTTTTCGTGTTTAAGATACTGCTTACAATAAAACTAAATACTAAGACAAGTTTCTCGTTTATTTATCAAAATCTATCATGCAGATATTTTATTACGGTAATATACCAATCATAGTAATAGAAAGTTATTAATTAAAGTGCAATTATTAGGTAGTAGGACGTAGGACGACGATTCATAAATTATCGAAGTATATTCACTTGCTGAGACCTTGTATGTTTACTAATAAATTAAACCTTAGAAGAACAAATATTAATTAAATAATTTAAAGTAATTCCCTATAGAAGAATTAAAACATTGTAAAGAACGTGAAATATATTTGGGTGCAGTAAGCAGCATACTTCGAAATTCTCGTAGTGATAAAATGCTAGGTTGGTCATGCTCATTCCTGATAATATATTTATAGTAATGCATTTGTTAAAATAGCAATATAAAAACAAACAAATCATTTTGAAATATTTTTATTAAGAAAAGATTACTTTGTCGTCTTATTAGTAGACGCGTATTGTATTTTGACAACGTTACTCGATACAGCGTATTTGGGGGCCACAGAGGAATCAATTTGTTTAAGGGTGTACTGCCTTGTTAGGTTCAATTACGAATAGGTAGGTACTTCAAATTATTGGTACCTATTATTAGTAACAAATTTATGTATAATGTGGACGGACGACTGTCACGTACTAAGTAATATTTTCAAAATCTATGTACATTGGCATACTTATAATTTATGTTTGCAAACATACAAAGGCTGCCAAAAGCATTATATTATATTGCTATATTAATTTTTTCATATAACATGTGCGTACAAACAATGCATTCCCTTGCAATTCTTGCCGTAGAAAGAAATAATTGCAAATACGTTACAAAAAGATCGTTCAATTTGACATCTTAATAAATCAGGTATGAGCTAAAAATTGGCAATCTACTTTTTAAGTAAGTACCCAAATTATTAAAAAATAAGCAAGCATATTATAGAAGGCAAATACCAACGTTAATAAAAAAAAAATAAACCTCGTAAAGTACGACAAATCTCTGCACTGACAACCGGAGACCACACAAATATATAATTCTCTGATTATACAACTTGCAGTTATTGGTCGCAACATCGAGGACTAAATATGCCTTTAAAGTATGTGTCGCTAAAATACGAAATATAACATAAAACAATATTAAAACGACTAACACTAAGATATTTAAATCCCCGCGGGTGCTAGTAAACAGCATAAATATGATGGTACAAAAATAAGTATTCTCACCTCGCACCAGTAGTCCCATCGAGGGTTCACTGTGTTGTCGATGTGTTTGGTCTTCCACAGCTGTGCACCCACCGTAATGATCGCATACGGATCAGACTTACCCTTGCCTACGAAACGCATGTATAATTAAAATATAAATATTATACCTAAGAACTGCCAACTTGACTGCATAAATAGCTTGTGATTGATTTTAATTATGACTGTTGGCGAAACACATCTTTCATTAGGTATCTATTTTTCTCTAAGTTTTAATTTAGTTGTTTGTCGTACCTACTATAATAGTATTTACGTAACATAATTTTCAGTAACTTGGGAGCCTAATTATAAGGACTTATCATCATACCCTTTACAGCTTCGCTTTTCGTGAAAAGTCAGTAGATGTTAGGGTTCTAGGTTTTATTTGATTTTTGACGTATTTTTATTGTTATTTTATTAAGATTTTTGTGATTTGATTAACGTAGCGACAGACATTATTAATCAATTATGAATTTCCTTTTTATGTCATAACTGATTTCGATAACAAAACCAATACTTTACGACTACAAATAATTTAAAAAATATATAGTTTGCGAACATTTTTATTATTAACACACAACACATTATTAACACCTGCCCGTCTTTGGTTGCTAAGAAACGGTTTGTTAGTAAAGATTCCATTTCGAATTGGTAATATTAATATCAATTCTTATGTATTATCTATTAAACGTGGGTAATATAATTTATCAAACAAGGTCAGTAAATTAGCTAAAGTTTTCTTTTTACAAACTGATTTAACCTTTCTTTTAAATAAAAACAATTGTTATTTTTATTCGAATCGGCAACATTTTTGGTCATCACTAAAAAGAAAATAAATGAATGGACAGAATATAAAATGAGGACAAATATAGTAAGATATATATTTTTTAAATTCTCACCAAGCATCGACACATCTTTCTTCATGAGATTCTGCGCTTGGACGAGATGGATACGAAGTACACCCTGAAAATAAAACTTCAATTCAGTGACGTACTTGAAATAATTGAAATTTAATGAAAAGTTATGACCGTTTCAATTACTACGTATTATCACCTCCGTTTCTCATAAAAACAGGTGGAATGCGTAGATTAGATCAGATTAAATTTAAATCGAACATATTTTTTTTATTTTAGAATTTTTCAATCCGATAATGAGAAAATCCACTAAAACTAACATGCATAATATTTATGCTTAGTTTTAATGGTTTTTTTTTCTTACCTCCGGCTCTGGCATTCGGAGGTCAACTGTAGGTATTTCGTCACTCAACTTGATGGATAACTTATTAGGAAGTACCATCATTTTCGCCACGTGTTCAACGATGCAACGACGAAGAATGTCACTGAAAAAGACAGTATGCGATTGTAAATTATTTATATTTAACTGAATTTTAGCTACTAAACGTAACTTGATGGCATTTTATAATTGAGTAGCATTTGAATATCCCGAATATTCAAATACTACCGTTACGAAAGCTTAAATTGACCCGCTGGCACCATCTATTGACAAGTCAATAGAGGGTGACGATTACCTAAATTGGCACGCACGCCATTTTTGGACAATAAACGGAACTAATAGTATATTTATAGAATGTCCTATAATTTATTAGAATATTCCAGAGAGGTTTCGAGTTTTCGGGAAATGTCACGAACTGTGTATGAAATAACGTTCGGAGTATATAAAGCAGTTGCAAGGCTTCGTTGAGTTGAGTGAGCAAGTGCGATAAGTGTAATGTACAAGTGAGAATTGAGTAGAAATAATATCGATGACTTGTAATAACTGTTTTATTTGCGAATTTTTAAAGTAAATTGTGTCTATTTTGGTAATAAATTGGTGTACTTTTCTAATCCTTAACCCCGGCTCGTAACACTACTCAATTTTAAAATGTCATTTGATATACAACAACGAATGGTATAAGTTACTTCTGAATGTTGCTCCCACAATTATTACTCACCTGAACCCTGGCATATCCAGAATATCAGCAGCACCCACCAAGTTGAAGTCAATGGAGGGATTATTTAAAAAGAATATCTGAAGGCCACCCACTAAAGGCATTTTGGTTATAAGGGGTTTCATTACAACGCGCACCATGCCATGAATCTGTAAATCAATCATTTCAATTAACAATTTTTAACCATCGACGTAGATAGGTGTACAACACCAGGGGCCTGATATTTTGTCCTTCAAGTCCTCTCAATGAGTATGTTATTATAACACTTGTAACTAACTAATTGTCGTATAGAAATGAAACTTTGTATGTGTATGTAGTTGCTGACAAATTGTCATGGATAATTTTATAATTACGCATTTTGGAGCTGATCTGATGATGGAGCCAGGAGGTGGATAGTGGAACTCTTCAATGGCTTTTAGTAAATCTTTCGAGGTTTGGCTCATATGATTCGATTTGACTCATTTGATTCATATGGAGTCCAGCAGATTGAGCTTAGTAACGATGGTCTGATGATGAAACCGATGAGGTGGAAAGTGAAACTCTTTTGGAAGTGAAAACTTCTTTAGGCACGTTTGTGCACTTTTGCTATGGGGAAAAAGCACTGAACTCGTGACCATCACACTAATAATACATATAAAGATCCACTGGAGGGCGCTAATCTAAACATTGAGTTCTGCCAGCTCCTTATTAATTAATATCACCAACCTGCTGATGTGACGTTTTAAGTTCGTCGTTTCGTTTAAGTTTTCACTTCTGTCGGCAGTCCCATGGCTGCCTTTTTTATTTTTAATTCAGTTCGCTATTAAAGCGTGCTTTTTAGTTTTACAGAACTATAATAATTATTTGTAATCTAGGACTTTGTTACTGAGAGTTTTGTCATTGAATGACGTTTACGTTTGTCATTTGGTACACTTGAAATAGTGTTTAAAAAAAAACACAAAGGTATGTGATAGGGAGCATAAAACATGCCATAATACAGGATAGGCTAGCGAAGGGATTGCAAGGGAGTGCTTTTTGTTTTTTCTGCGCCAGTTATAGGAATTGAGTTACTGCTGCTAAACGAGTATATTTTTTTAAAGATTGAGTTTCGTCGTGGAATCGATTGCGCGCGGACGTGTGTCGCTGCACGGACTGCACTTGTGCTTGGAATTTTTGTGATTGGCTAATCGTTTCAATATTCAATTCCTTGTCACTCCTTTGGAACATTGTACTGTCGGACCTGCCTACTGGGCGGTCCTAGAGAGGGACAGCTGTCTACCGGTCAGTCGGACCTCAAATAAGACCAGAAAAAGTGTCAGTGATTAGCTGGGATTTGAACCCCCGACCACTTTGACGAGACGAGACCGCGCCCTATGCCGCTTGGCCACGGAAGCGAGTGACGTGCATTGCAAATCTTACATCTGCTACGTGTTTGAGCTACGACTGCTACGCGCCGCCGACGTCATCGCTACGGTGCCGGTTGCGGTGACGAAGTATTCGCTACGAGCCAAGCTAACAGGCCGACGGAGACTATCTGCTACGCCGCGTTTGTTGTTATTGGAACTGGTTTTAGTGTGTCGATACCTGTACGGCTTAATAATAATATACACCGTTGGACGGAGTGCGTAGCAACAACACCCAACGCACTAGCCACTGATATATATTTTATAGTTGTTTATTTTGTCTATCCAGAATCCACACTATTGAATTGTCGCGTCGGATAGTTTAAATACAGCTGTAAAAATGCTACGTTCACCTCCAAATACATCTATTGGACAATCGCAATCGGAATCGGATCTAAACACTCTGCAACTAAATGAGGTATCTTTTGTTACAAATCGTAGCAAGCGCCAGCGAACTGCCCAGACCCAATCTTCCACAGAGGAAGATCAAAACCTCAAGCAAGATATCATGGCCTTGCTTAATAACTGGAAAGCAGAATTTGATACTAAACTAAATGATATGTGTGCCAAACAAAACAGTTTAATCTCAAAACTATCCTCTGAAATTGCCGAACTAAAAGCACAAAATATTATGATCAAAGACTCAAATGACGAAATAACAAAATCTATGAGTTTCATTAACCTGCAGTATGAGGAGATTAAAACCGGCATAGATAACCTTCAAAAAGAAAGGATAAATCAACGAAACTTCTTGGAAAAAATGGAGCGAAATATACACGACTTACAATTGAAATCTCGTTCCTCATCTATTGAAATACGAAATATACCCTGTCTAAAGGAGAAAGAGACCACTGAAGACCTCTCCAATAATATCTGCAATATTGGCAAAACTGTGGGGACTTCGATAACTCCTAGCGATCTTCGAGACATATATCGTCTGCCAGGTAAACCCGGCTCGACGCGCCCTATCATCGCGGAGTTCCACACCGTTCAGATGAAATCGAAAACTCTCTCCTCGGTACGAGACTTCAATAACAGCAAGAAAACGGCGGATGAAAAGTTAAACACGGAACATATTGATATTCAAGGCAAGCGTCAAGCAGTGTACGTAGCCGACTATCTCCCCCCAAGTTCCAAGAAATTATTCTATTTATCCCGTGAATTCGCAAAACAAAATGGCTTTAAGTACTGCTGGTCGTCCAATGGTAGTATTTATCTTCGCAAAACACAAGGAGATAAACAGATAATAATCGCCTCTGAACAGAGTCTCATAGATCTAAAGAAAAGTATGTGACTAGCCTACTCGTATATCACATCATTATTTCTGTTACAATTTTGTTTATACCTGCTCTCTTATATTTTTTATAATCTTAAGTTAACTTTTTGTAAAACTAAAGGACAAAAACACTTTATAATAACCTACACACCAGTACACACAGTTTCAGACACTCAACAAATCTTCTCAGCCCACACATACTCGTCGACACTCAATCTACAGCAATCAACCACACACTTACACATTTCACCACACCTACGTTTTGCCCTAAAGCGTTGTTCGCGAATCTGGATCAATTACTATCAAAGTTATTATTTTTCATAAATGGCTAATATATTTAATATAAACACGGAACTAGATTCACTTGAAGTGACCAATTCGTACCTTTGTAGGCCAGAAGACTGTCAAACATATCTTAGACAAAATAATCAAACACTTAACCTATTCCACATCAATATTCGTAGTATCAATAAAAATATGGATCAACTGCGCATTTTACTATCAAGGACTAAGTTAAAATTTGACGTCATTGTACTAACGGAGTGTTGGCTCCGCGGTCTCGGCAACCTCCCTATACTAGATGGTTATAATGTGCACTCCATAGGATCCACGAGAAACCAAAACGATGGTATCGTCGTATATACCAGAATAAATGTCCCATGGAAAGTCCGTGAGCCAATATTTAACGATGCAAGCTGCTTAATGTGTCAACTAGATATCGGTATAACTATTGTGGCCATATACCGCTCCCCGTCATTAAATACCAGAGATAACCTTAATAACTTCCTAACCAGCCTAAATAACACATATACGGATATATCTTTAAATAATATCATACTAGTGGGTGATGTAAATATAGATATTCACATAAATAGTAAGGACCCGTTTCGTGAAGAATATCTGACCTTCAACGCTACCCATGGTTTATTTCCAACTCATACCATTCCCACAAGAATCAATACTTGCATAGACCACGTCCTGACGAAACCTAGTCTCCACTGTACTACATTGATACTACAATCCGAGTTAACCGATCACCTACCTATCTTGCTCGTAGATATAATGAATCCCACTCGACAAACGGCGAGTACTATATCTCGGACAGATTACTCAAAAGTGCAAGCAGACTTAGAAACCGCCGCCTTTGAAACAATATTATCAATACAAGACGTAAATTTAGCAGCCAATACCTTAATAGACGTAATTACAAAAACTATAAAAAACCACACGAAAATTATAACAGTTCACAAGAAAGATAAAATCCTGAAACCGTGGATGACCCCGGGCTTACTCCGGTGTATAAAACATCGTGATAGATTACACATAAAAACAAAGAAATCACCAGATAATATGACACTTAAGCTGATCTATACACGCTATCGAAATTTCTGTAATGGTCTTCTTCATAAATTAAAAATAGCTTGTGATACAAATCTTATACATAACGCAGGTAACGACTCTAAAGCACTCTGGAAAGCCATAAAAACAATTACAAATACACAAAACACAAAACTAAGTCCTAATGAACTTTTAAAAATGTCTACTGACCCTATCGCTTCAATAAATGATGTCTGTAACTACTTTACAAACATTGGAAAAAACTTAGCAGACAAGATCATCTGTTCCAGCTCGCTCTCTGGCAATGATCGATCCTTCTCGCCATCTACTTGTCTGAACGGCCCAGTTAACTCGCTTGGTATAATGAACGTCACTGAATCTGACATAGAGAGCATCATAATGCAGCTTCGTACTGATTGTGCTGTGGGTTGGGATGGCATCTCTACAAAAGTTATTAAACAATGTCGACACACTCTGATCCCTCCCATCACACATATCTGCAATCTCGCGTTGGAAACCGGAGTATTCCCACAAGCATTTAAAAAAGCAATAGTTCATCCAATTTATAAGAACGGAGACAGGGACTGTGTCAACAATTATCGCCCTATAGCGGTATTACCTATACTTTCTAAAATTCTAGAAAAAGTACTCAATCAGGGATTAAAGAAATTCTTAGATAAATTTAAGATCATAGCCGAAAACCAATATGGCTTTCGGACGGGAGTATCGACGGAAGATGCGGTACTAAATCTAGTAGACTCCATTGTAAAAAATTTGGACGACAAGAACAAATGCATATGCATATTTCTTGATCTTTCGAAAGCTTTTGACACAGTCTCTGTCCCGACCCTCCTCACTAAATTGGATAAACTGGGAGTACGGGGCTCCATACATAAAATAATGAAAGATTATTTAACAAATAGACAACAGCGAGTTAAAATTGCAGACTATTTGAGTGATGAGAACACAGTCTCTTACGGCGTCCCACAAGGGAGTATATTGGGCCCTACCCTCTTCCAGCTTTACATTAACGATCTGTGTCAAATATCGCTCCCAAATACAACCATCTTTACATACGCAGACGACACAGCTATCTTCGTTTGGGGACCAGACTGGAAGAGGGTTAAGGAGACAGCCGAACAGTCCCTACGCAAAGTAATGAACTGGCTCACAGAAAACCTATTGACCTTAAATGTGACAAAAACTCAATATGTAGCCTTCTCAATTAGGACAAATACTCTTCCACCATCTGACTTCACAATCACTACTCACAAATGTTCCACTCAGGATACTTGTACGTGTCAACCAATAACCCGCACTGAGCACGTCAAATACCTTGGAGTTGTTATAGACAGTAGACTGCGATGGGACAAGCATATAGAAACAGTTAGTGCACGCGTGAGAAGGCTAATACATATTTTTAAGTCACTTAGAGACTGTGCGCCACTCGATAGACTGAAACAGATCTACCTAGCACTTGTTCAGTCTATTATACAGTACTGTATACCAGTATGGGGAGGCGCGGCCAAAACGCTGCTTCTCGGCCTGGAGAGGGCACAAAGAGCTGTACTGAAAGTGATGAGCAAAAAATCTTATAGGTACCCCACAACACAACTGTACTCCGAGTGTAAGGTGCTAACTGTTCGACAGCTCTTTGTGCACAAATCCACGCTGAGAAGGCATCGAGATGTCCCTCTCCCCGATCCGACCAAACGCAAGAAAGCAACTGTATGCCATGGAGTGCGCTGTAAAACATCTTTTGCCAGGGGACAATTTGAAAGCTTAAGTTATAAATTATACAATCGTATTAATAAAGACCTCAATATCGTAGGTTCGAACACACAAGTAGCTAAAACCCGAGTTGCTGAGTGGCTCCAGATACTAGACTACCAAAAAACCGAAGACTTACTCACATACCTCACATAACTTCACACATAAGCACGCATGCACACGCGCGCACACACACACACACACACACACATACACATACACACACACACACACACACACACACACACACACACACATACACGCACACACACACACACCCACACACACACACACACACACACACACACACACACACATACACGCACACACGCACACATATATACATACACACACACACACCTCATACACATTATTATAGAATAAATAAATAAACAAATATAGTAATATAAGTAACTTACCTACCGTAATGAATGTACCTAAATGCAGTGCCAACGTCCATACTAATGTATAATGTATCACGCGCCACGACTGAACACTGTATCCTAAGATACAAGCCACGGCTTAGTTTAGGAAACAGTAAGTGTACGACAGAGTTTATACATTATTTCTGTTTCGACAGCTGGTACATGATAATGTAAACTATGTATTTTTGGTGACAATAAAAACATTTTTATTTATTTATTTATTATTTAAAGATCATTGCATGAACTCTAACCTGAAGATCCTTAATGCCACCACGTATTCTTTGCAAAACAAAGGATATATCGCAGTCTCCGGCATAACTGTAAATAAAGCAAATAATAAGTGATCATGTGTAACCAATACAAAAGTTGTGAAATGAAAATACTCGTTGTTGATTATTCTATTTAATTAACCTAAAGACCGTTGATCAAACTAGTTACTAAACAATGATTTGATTGAATACCATTTTTTTATAAAAATAAGATTTTAAACGCTTTTTAACAAATGAAGAAAAAATGCACATTATAAACAGATTTTTGCTCTCAAATCGACATGTATTGCCAGATTTTAGTGCAAACTGTCAGGCTCTAAAACTGATACATTGACGATTTTGTACTTTTGCGCTTGTCAACCTTACATGTGACTATAATTTCACCTATATTATTATATGGTTGCAAATAATCTCTTCAACGATTAGAAAAGAGTTGATGATCTTCGAACGGCTCAACAGATTTTCTTGAATTATATCAAATCAAATCAAAACCATTTATTTCAATTAAACAGATAAGAGGTATTTTTGAATTGGCAGGAGTCAGTCATACTAAGTCAGTCGTGAAGCTAGTTGCCTGTTCCAATACATAGATCCTATAGAAAAGAACAGACAAGAAACTCCAAGGACACTTTTTTCAAAATATTTTTCATAAATTTTTGGTTACATTGCTTATAAGCGTAAATAAAATGTGAGGACAATGTAACATATTATTCTAGAAATCTAGAATATAAATAGACGCGATAATTACTACTATACATATTTAGGTAATAGCAGTCCGGAGATGACCAGCCCCTAATATCTAAGAACACTCTCAATCAAGTCACCTTTCAAACAAAAAAAAACGCATTAAATCGGTCCATTCGTTTGGGAGCTACGATGCCACAGACACATATAACACCCCTCTTTTTGCGTTGGGGGTTAAAAAAGTACATATTCGAACGCAGTGACATTCAGTATAATTTATGAATAGTCCGTTTGTGCATTCCGGCGACTGACTAATTTTATGAAAAAAAAAAATTATATTAAATACACACACAGGCCATTAATCATCTGTAATACTTAAAACAAATAGGAAGTAAAAAAGTGTGGAATTCTTTAGTAGTAATACTAAGATCGTAGTAATTTAGTAATGTAACTACTTATGTTCTTTATGTCACAAAAGTCATAAACATGCTTGAGGTATAAAAACCCATTTCTAAACAGAAATGGATTACTGTGTAGTAAAATGATTGTGGCCATAATTCTGTCCGATAAAAATTACATTGATTGATAACTGCATTTTACTTACAACAAATCAACATCCATGATGATTTCACTTCTCGAGAGATTCTTATCATAGACTTTGACGCCACCGACACGAGGAGCCTGCAAAAATTAATGCCCTCATTATGATAATTAAACGTTAATAACTTTACAGCACCTACGTACGTACAGACGAGCGAGTTTCAAGATAATAAACTTTATTATTCTACACTGGAAGTTTAACTCTACATCTCTTTAAGTTCATTTTTAACAAAGTTAAACGATTATATAAATATGTTATTTCTTATCTTATAATTTGCTAGAGAAAGAGAGCTTTGCTTAGGGTTAAAAACGGTTGCCAAGACAAATGTTATCAATTATAACGACTTTCTTTCGTGCAAGTGTATTCTCGACAATATCCACTACAATATGCGTTAGAAAACAAAACCACGTGTGGACTGGTAATAAAAAGAGTAAGAAATCGACGAAGAACTAATTTATTGTTGATTTACGGCGGTCATAATATTTGACTATCACAATAAACAAACTCAAGAATAAAATTCATTTTATATTTATTTCTTTTAAATAAAAAATACTTACAATGGTACCGAGAATCATGCGTTCAAATTTGAATCCATTTAGTTTGTAATTAGCCAAGCTCTCGGCTACGGCTGGCTCGATGGATTCCTTCAGTATGTTCCGTGCAAACTGATTCACATTCGGCCACACCTGCAGTAGGATCTGTAGACATGTGTGTAATTTTTTTTTTTAATTATATGATTATCAATAGTGATATAGATTTTTTATTAATGCATAGTAATGCATTAATAAAAAATGCATTATACCGTGGTCGGGAAGTATCCCGACCACGATATATTTAAATTGTAGTCAATTATTTGGTTATGAATCAAAATAAAACGAGACATTATGCTTTATAGTTCGTTACAAAAACGTTTGGTTTAAGTAGGTACTCTTTTGATTCAAATGTCTTTAAACGGAGCACCCAACACAATTGCCACATGACTAATGCATTTTAGTTGTAGTTAACGGATCAAGAAGCGGACAGCGAACAATTTAAATAACGTAGGTGGAAGAAACTGTTTATAACGAATCATGTGTAGGAAGCAGCTAAGTAATTTAACAAATTACTATATCGTTACGTACCCTATTCAACCACTCAGCACGCTCCACGTCAGGGAAGAATACCTGTAAACATTTGTGTCCATTAGTATAATGAACCGGGTATAATTAATTTACTTTATTTATAGGTAATTTGTCATTTGTGTCCTAAACTTCGAAGCTTATATTCCCATAAGCTCAGTGCAATTATTTGTGTGTATGAATATATGTATGTATTCACAAAAACAAAACGTATCTATATGTATGTTTATGTATCTATATGTGTGTTTATGTATCTAAATGCATGTTTATCTGTGTTCTAGAACCCACATTACAAGTTCTGCTTAGTTTGGCCCTAGATAGCGATCCTACCAATATTATAATCGTGAAAATTTGTGAGGATGTATGGATGTTTGTTACTTTTTCACGCAAAAACTACTGAACTGATTGCGATGAAACTTGGTATGTAGGTAGCTGGAGACTTTGATTAACACATGGGCTACTTTTTATCCTGATATTCACACGGCACCGGGACCGTGAAACCGCGGGGCGCAGCTAGTGTGTAATAAATGTAGTAATATGTATGTTCGTAACTGTATATAACAATGAAAGTGAGGAATTAGTTTCTTGTTTAATACCTTTAGGTGAGACTAGAAACATTAATATACTAGGTGAGGAATAACAACAGCTAGGTAAAATTATAGATAAAGCGCTTTCGATCTTCTACTAGATAGATCACTTAGTCTCGTTATCAAATATCGCGTGATTTGACGACTGCATCGAGTTTTGACGATCAGCTTCGATATCTTAAAAGGCGAATGTGAGTTTGCTTGTTTGTTCCGCGTTCACGTCTTAACTCCTTAACCGTTCATCATAAAATTTTTGCATACACGTTACCAAGTTTACAGAAAAGGACATAGGGTTGTTCCTGAGGGATAGAAAAATTAATTTACGCGAGTGAAGCCGCGGACAAAAGCTAGTGATCAATAAAGCAGTCAACCGTTTCATAAGTATCCTAGCCTCCTAGGTGAAAGTATCTTCCGTGCGGAACCCTCCAGTTCCTTTCAATATTTAAAAGTATTGGATGAGTCAACAAAATCATAAAAACATAACATTTAAGTGGTTATGTAACAGCGTTCTTATAGACGTAGCATCAATGTGTCATTGAACTGTTAACGGGGTTTGTCTACCTAATCAATACAAATTGCAGAAAAAACACACGCGAGTACGTTATATGCGTTTCGTTACAGATTAGACCTATTTATAATTATGAAAAAAAATATATATATTTTATATTAATGTGTGAATTGGTGGAAAAACTGAAATGCTGTTTGTTGGTAAGAGCATTACCTACTTGAGAACGGCGAGACGGATTTAACTAGATTCAGTTTTGAAATATCTGTAACTGTATGTCCTAGGTTTTAGACACAGAAATGTTGGAAAAATTTAAAGGAAAATTTCAAAATCTGGAGAATAGTGAAATCACTATTCACCAGATTTTGAAATTTTCCTTTAAACAAAAACAAAATGTATCTACATGTATGTTTATGTATCTATATGTGTGTTTATGTATCTAAATGTATGTTTATCTGTGTTCTAGAACTCACATTACAAGTTCTGTTTAGTTTGGCGCTAAATAGCGATCCTACTAATATTATAATCGTGAAAATTTGTGAGGATGTATGGATGTTTGTTTTTTTTTCACGCAAAAACTACTGAACTGATTGCAATGAAACTTGGTATGTAGGTAGCTGGAGACTTTGATTAACATATGGGCTACTTTTTATTCACACGGCACCGGGACCGTGAAACCGCGGGGCGCAGCTAGTGTGTAATAAATATAGTTATCGTTTTTATACCATAGAACAAATGTTCTATGGTATTGAAAACGATAACAAATTTTATTGAACATAGAACAGGACGAAGTCTGTTGGGCCAGTTTGTTTAAAATAAAAGATCAATCAATGTCAGGTGTGTCTTACCCATGCCGGTAAATCGTCAAGTTTGGCCAAAACAACATCTTTTTCGGAGGATTGTGCGGCAGCCTTGGCCAAGTTGCGGCGATATTCGCTCTCCTTTCGCCATTGGTCGCGGAGCACGGACAATATAACGGGGCCAATTAGCCATGCCACACTCCATTGCATATAACCTACGAGGTACACTACGCCAACTACCGACACCTGCAACGATGATCATCAAATTGTATTGTAACCTATTTTATGCCTATAATTAATGTTATCGATAGTAATAAAAAAAAAAAAATATTCTGATAAAATTGAATAACATGATTATAAGATATGATTAAGTAAAACATAATCTGGTGAGTATAATAGGTGTAACATATTACAGTAATATGTTACACTTATTATACTTACCTACATGAAACAATTACAACTTATCAACACATCATTGTGGGAGATTTAAGCTATTTATTTACATTTATATTCTTACTTTAGTCATTGGTAGCACTTATATCTAATTGCCTTAGTCACAATTTTAAGATTTTTCCAACTGCTTGAGTTATGAACTACAATATGCATGAAGTCACTAAAACCTGCAGGTTAATAATAAAATGGTCTTTATGAAGGGACAATGTGGCACCATTTAGCATCAAAGTGTCAGATGAAAAACTGACATACTGTGCCCAACTCACATCAATAAATCTTGTCTTAACCAATACAAATAAGCAGTAAAAATACCTATTCATTATGTTTTGACCAGAAAAACTACATCAGCAATGTATATAGTTATTTCAGAATTTGTTTTATTTTAATGGAGTTTGAAATAGTTTGTGTTATAAACATATAACTAAATAATCACTAGGTTAATAGGTATAGGTAAAAGAAAGGTTACCAACCGGAAGTAATGTATATAATCTCAATAATTACTCAATTAATTAAGAGGGCTTGTTGCTAAGTGGTAACCGAGTAGGTTAGCACATTATAAGCTTAAGTAATACTAGCCAGGTCAGTCTTAGGATGGGTGATCATTCTTAACACATTCAGACCTCTCCGTGCCTTGGAGAGCACATCAAGCCATCGGTCCCGGTTGCCATACGAACATTTGTGGCATTCGTTACAGGTAGTTGGAGCTCTAAAAAGTCCGACAACCTGGTATAACTACAGAACTTCGATATCGCCTAGTACTTGGGTTGTGGAGGTCTGATGGCAGTCGCTTCGCGTAAAATATCGAAGTTCGGCAGTTTCGTAGTTAGACTGAAAGCCGACCTCAAAACTTAGTTGGGAAAAGGTACAGGGGATGAATTACCTAATTAATTCCAATTATCAAACATATAGGCTTTATAACAGGATAATGAGCAGCTAACCTAGGTATTGATTGTATTTCCTCATACCAAAGCATAATATAAGTAGTACCATAACACAATAAAAGAGCTAGATAACCATACATAGTGAGGAGAATATATTTGTAAGGATGACATCATTGCCTAACAGTTAACAGTTTCCATGTCAAACCATATTACACATTAAGGTGCACTGTAATTAAGTTAAGTATTTACTGTTGATAAGCAATGTTGCTTTCTTGTTTACATACTTTTATGACCAGAAAGTAAATATTTTGTGATACACACAAGTGTAGCCACATTAGTCATAATAAAAAACTATGTAAAAATTTATAATCATGAGAAAAGCAGTCTGCTATGATCCTTAATTTACACATAATGATTAGGAGGAACAAACAAACAGGTATTCAATATCTAACTTGTGATTCAAAGCATGACAACATGGTTGAAGGTCACTGATGAGTCACTCATACATACAATTTTGTGTAGATAATGCAGTTAGTTTCCTAACATATCTATTTTCATTCCAAATTCACTGCGATTCATATAAATGTCATACAGTACTTAAAATAGACTTGATATAAATCAGACTTACCTTTTTGAAAAACTTATATATCATGGAGAGCACATCACTATTTAAATCATCATTGTTTGGGGGTAGGGCAGGTTTACTAGTTGACACCATTTTCTTTTCATCACTTGCCTGCATAAGTTTGGGATTATAAAAACATAAACATTACGAAAAATGCAATATTTAGCACAAGGCATATATATATATATGTATATATATATACATATATAGAAAGGCATCAAGGAAAACTAAAGAACATGAATCTTTAGATAGATCTTTAAATTATTGGAATACAGAATTACTAAATATAAATTGTAAAAGAATAAATCTTAACGATGCCATAAGCTCGAGTCACGTTTATTTTTAGATTTAATATATACAAAAGCAATTATACAAAATTTATAACATAAAATAAAAATAGCGTACACATACCATGCTGGACGGACTAATGTGGTTGGATTTCAAACAAAAACTAAGCAATAAAACTTCTAAACGATTACCGATTAAAGCAAATACATAGAGTGTAACTAGTAGTTTACTTTTTGGAATAACTGATATATGTTGTAACCTAAATTAGGAATTTTAATACATTACTGTTCATTTACTGATTCTAGTACAAAGATGCGATTGAATACGAAGAATTAAACAAATATACAGTGCAGTAACTGCTCAGCGCTTCACAACGGTGCGCAACAAATCCAGCAAATCTCTGCCGGATAAGTACTACTGGGAACTTTACCATTACAATGTTTTGACAACATGCCAGAATGACATTGACATTACCTACTAATTAAAAAGTGACAGCTCTGACCAGGGTTGCCAACCTTAGAACTTTCTCGTACATAAACAACTTAAAATCTCGTACTTTGGCTGTATAACCTCGTACATTTATCAAGCATTTAAAATGTTATGAAATTAAAATTATGACATATTAAATGAGTGTAAATTTAGCAGACATTTGTTAAATTTTTTTTTTTAAATTGAACAAATAAAATGTTTATATTTTTAAACCAAAAAATGCCGATTTTATAAATAAAAAAAATTGTAAGTATGTCCATTTTGTTTTTTTTTTCTATTTTTTTAAAGGTTTGTTCATTTTTTAATTTTAACACATCTGCTAAATTCACTCTCATTATATTTAACTGTTGATTGAGGTTAAATGAGAATGTACGGTTGCCGGCGCCGGCACATCATGACTACTACAATTTGTCAAATTTCCTTATCTCATTACATTTAACAGTTTTTGAATTGCTGAGTAACCATCTGTCGCGCTGGTCGCGCATGAATCATTTGCACACAAATTAGAAGTATATTATTTACTATGTTTTTGTCAAAGGTTGTTTATAATTTTTTTTCTGATTATTTTCTGTACTTGAGATAATAATTTTTTTTTCACCAGATCACAGGCTTTTCTTCCTACCTAGGTGAGTAATGTACTATTATTGTATTTAATCCAAATCTAAAGCTTATTTAGCTTTTAAACACCCTCAAAGTTTTTAGAAAAAGTCAAAAAGTAGCCAAAAAATGGTAATCAGTACCTACTTGTTTTAGTATATACCTAATTTGGTGTATTGACTCATGATTGTTTAGAGCATATAAGCGCACAAACGCTGCTTAAACGCGTGTATTGTCTTTTATTGTCTTGATCGTGTCTTAAATTTGAAGCAACTTTTTACTAAAACTACACTAACACACAAACAACTCAAAAAGTTGTCTGAGTTCAAAAATAAATTAACAATTGTGGCACTGTGTCTCTCATTTTTCAAAATTAATTTCAAAATTGTTTTCAAAATTTTAATGAGTTATTTTTTTTTGGTTAAAAAGAAAAATTATTAGTTAATTTCAACTATAATAAATAAATTTATTAAAAAAAAAACCTTATCCTCAAACTCCTTAAAAAGTGTACCATAAACCACAATACATTGATTGAACTGTCAAAAAATGAATAGATCAAATTAAAATTTGAAAAACAAAGAATTCACAACAACGGGCTTACGACTATCTAACACACGAATTTTCGTTTCAAATAACAACTTGTGTGTGAAATGAATAGGGGTTGATTTTTAGACCTCGTCGACCCCCAAAATAAGTTTTCGTTTATGTCGATCTCTGGGAAACTGATTTGGACTCCTTGGGCACCCTTGGGGTCCACTTTGGGAATCCCTGCTCTAAACCTTATACTGAACGAAACTGAATTTTTTTCATGTGCTTTGAGTTATTTAGGGTAGCAATGTAGCATTGTGGATCATTTGTTATTAAAGACAATAAATATACTGTGTTCTATATTTAAGACTAGCTGCGCCCCGCAGTTTCACCCGCATAAATCCCGATGCCGTGGGAATATGGGGATAAAAGTAGCCTATTTGTGAACCCAGGTCTCCAGCTATCTACATACCAAGTTTCATCGCAATCGATTCAGTAGTTTTTGCGTGAAAGAGGAATTAACAAACATACCTACATCCTCACAAACTTTCACGTTTATAATCCATACCATTTCTAGTACTTTCTGAAAAAAAAATCACTCTTCTTTCTCCACTGGCTGTAATATAGGTCTTCATATGTGTAAACCAGGTGCTAAAGACATTGCTCCACTCCGGTATTCAAAAGCTACAATAAACTCCTCATCGCTCGAAAACTTATCTTCGAGAATTGATTCCCGAGATGGACGTATTATCTACATACCTTGCTAACGGAAACCTCGGTGCGCGATCCGCCGAGTCAGACTCGCACTTGTCCGGTTGTTTAGTATTGGTATGGATCTCAGAGCAATAATTACTAATTATTGCTCTGAGGTATGGATAGCATGGATAATTTACACGATTGTCATTACGAAAGAAGCCCGCCATTTAAATTTAGAAAATTAATTTCAAAATACATAAACGATTCCTTGCTTCCAAAAATTTTTTTTCTTCTGTATTTCTTAGAATTTATGGATATGACTTCAAATCACAATAATATATTATGATATCTAGTTTGCATACGATAAAACTTATGTAGCGCTCTACGTCACAGAATACATAATAGTACCAGTATCAGTAGTGTCTACGGTAAGGTATACGTACCGTTAGATCGCTACACTATAGAAATAGGTTTATCTAATTTATTTCACAATACAATATTATCATTACAGGATTTATTCTTCACCTAATGATAGTTGTATTGTGTTATAAATTATTAGACTGAAACTACAGATTTGGGCAATACCTATGTCATCAAATTAATCTGTTAACATGTTTGTCTATTGTCTGTGATTATGTATTTGTAGTCATCATCTCAACTTATAGTCACGAAAAAGTAATTACTTTTACTGATTATAGATTAACTGTAGGTAATCATCATGGTCATAACTTTTAATGGTTAGCTGTAGAAAATACTAGTAAACGCTAATACGTGCTAGTAGAGCCATTAGATAATGACCTGAAATATTCAGCAAAGTTATTACTCTAGCACCACACATCTTCAACTGATGACAATGACTCTATTGTCACTCTCATGATAGGTAGGTACTCCTTAAGTCTACGGTAGGGTACGTAATGATAGTTACACTACCGAAGACTTAAGGAGAATATAAACGTATCAGTCTTCACATTAAGCGAAATTCATAGCAAGTAGTCAAGCGACTCCCCTAATAGAGTTAAGATTAGATTACTTTCGATAAAGTGAGGAACTTCGGCCAAAACACGGGTCAGATTACTGGCGGAGCTACAGGCCTTGGGACCAGTTATTTTCTTGAGACTGATCTTCCCAAAAAACATATTTTAAAGTCTGTGTTATGTCTACAGAAACAGAGTTGAATAAGAGTTTTGAGCAGCCTAGCCACATTATCGTAAATGTTTGAACCTCTCCTAAATATTGAACAAAACCACACAACGGACAGTCTAGAGCTCCCTAGTATATACAGGTTGTCTTGTAGGTTAATCGGGTGGGAGGTTGCGGTGGATCCAGTAATACGGAGGGTTTGGCCGCAATTTTTTTTTAAATGTAGGTTTTTTCAATTTAAGGTCGGTCTAGTATTATTTATATGATACGTCAAACGTTACCTATTTTCTGTATTTCTTGTTGTCCATTGCGGATAAGTACCAAGTTTAGTTCAGACTTTGCACAAATATTTCTTTAATTATAGAACATATTATTATACATAGTTTATTTAAAAAACATGAGTTTTGATGAAGGTATGTAGTATTATAACCAATTCTAATTTTCCGTGAAATTCAAGGTACAACGGACAAATTGTCTCTTTTACAATCTATCGGTTAGGGTTTTGGTTGTCTTTTTTGTTTTTTCTTTCAATTGCTGACATCTTTTCTGATGCCAACCCCTACCTTTCTTTTTCCTCTCCGCGACACCATCGCTCCGTTCGCCTGGCATGATTGTTTACCTATAGTACTAGTATAGTATTATGTTTTCTGTGCCTATAGGCAAATTAAATCACTTAAAAATAAACTAGAACAATGGCGGTACTGGAGGATAATTTTGTGGCCGGTGCTGTAGAGAACGGAATTTAATACATTTATTATATATATATATATTTACAATATACATTTTGATTACAATCAAGAAAGTAAAGATTAAAACACTTTTTATAATAGGAATCAATACTTACCAGATTTAACTTCCTTCGAACTCGTTCTATAAGTTCCTACAATCACTTAATGAATTTCTTATGTGTACGTCTTTGATTATATTATTTACTCTCGTACGTAACCTTCAGTCTGGAAGAGAAATCGACAGAGAAAGAGACGCTTGAAACGATAACACAGTGAACAAAAGCGCCTCCAAATTACCTCCTATGTTCAGGGCCTTGGAGGCCTGGGGGCCCCTTAGGGCCAGGAGCCCGTGGCATTTTGCCCACTTTGCCACCCTATTTTTACGCCACTGACTAAAATGTACATTTTATGTGTAAAAAAACCCAATCCACTGCGATCATTCATTTAGCAGTATACCTATGTAATTATATTAAACCAAAACAAAAAAGTGCGAGTTTGACTCACGCACCGAGGGATCCGTAAGCAAACAAGTTTGAATATAGACAATACCATCCATCTCCATCTCGGGAATCCATTCTCGAAGATATTTGCCAGTCTTTTCCGAAAGACAAACTTAACTTTGCACTTCTAAAATACTCTCCCATACATCGATTTACGACAAGGTTAACTTGCCAACAATTTTTTCATGAAAACTCAGGTCAATGGGAATTACCCTTTAGGTTTTGATTTATCTGTGAAATGTTAAAATTTGTTAAAATCTAAAGCTTAATGACCGTATCTTTAATAATTCTAATTGCGTTGACTTAGAAGCTTGATTTTTTTACAGCTTCAAGGGACCGCAGACATAAGTATTTGGTATTAATTGCAACTTGATACGTCCACGGGTTCCTGAGAACCATTTCTCAGAAACCCGTGGACGTATCAAGCTAAACAGACAGACAGACAACAAAGTGATCCCATAAGGGTTCCTTTTTTTCCTTTTGAGGAACGGAACCCTAAAAATGGATAGGTACTTAATTCATTAAAAATAACAGTAACATTTGAAAGGCAATTTATATATTTTCATAAACATAATAGGTAATTGAATTAGCAAAACATTTATTTATGTTTACATTAATATAAACTTTAAATAAACATGCACAAATTTCTAGCGTCATGAACTAAGTACATACTTAATTGTGTTTTTGTGTTATTATAACATTAACATAAAATGTGGAACATGGAATGATATTCTTTTATTAATATTGTCTTAGAAATATGTTTCTATTCGAATATATAGAATTGTTAAAAACAATAAACACGGATATTTTATCAGAAAAATATACCTACCTACACATATTCGAAGTAGTATACCGCAAAACATTGAATGAAAACATGATAACCAGTTGCAATAGAAAAGACTAATGATCACACAAATAAATATTATTAGCAATCTAAAATGTACAATGTTAGGGAAAATTCTTTCTCCTGGCAGTGTGATATTATTAAACATCGGTGGAATGTAAAGGAAAGTTAGAAATGCTAGTAGGTATTATTTATTTGTTCTTATTTGCAATAATCATACTGCCATATACAGGATAAATTTCAATTCGTGTAATTTCTTCAAAATACTTTACCTACTGACATAGATGTCTTTATCAGCAGGAGGTCCAATGACATCCGACCTTTTTTTAGATTGATTGGTTTCTCCTTTCAGAAAAAGAAATTTTAATTTTTAGAAAGAAAGAAAGAAAAATATTTTATTTGTATCTTCTACAGTTATCATTTAAACATACGTCTTAACGCTAGGGTGGTACCGAAGATCAAATAAGGAACCTGCGTCAGTTATTGGCACAGATCGCTCTGCAACGCAGGCCCCAATTACAATCAGAACATTTAAATATCTAGGTATATTATTCTAAATATTTTACACGTAATGATGTGAAGGATTTTTACCGATTGAGTTTTGACATAACAGAAGGATACTAAAGAAAAAACAGTTTTGATAAATATATACAACTTAAGAACTATCTTACTAATATTGTCAACGCGAAAGTTTGTGAGGAAGGATGGATAGATGGATGAATGAATGGATGGATGGATTGGCAATTTTATTTTTCTTTGAAAAAATAACCAATCGCACAACACATGGGTCAGCAAATCTACCATTTCGACAGCAAATTAAGTATTTTGAAGGAATTACGTTAAAACAAAATTCACGTGTATGTATAATAAATATGTAATCTACCTCTACTCTCCATAATGTATCCCGATGAAAAGATCAATCTAAAGTTTAGTGTGATGCAACATAGTTAGTCAATTTAATACTCTATGTAAAATAATGAATTAAAAAAATTTAATTAGGATTTCATCGTCGTAGAGGTGTGTTTCTTCAATCTCAATAATTTTTACTATGATATGAGTATGTATAAATTTACCTACTTATTTACATGTATAGATTATTATATATTTATTCATTTTAAGGTTTTTTAATCATAATAAAATTTCAGACATACACTTAAAGACTAGCTGAGAGATATTTGAGTTTATAAATTTTGTTAGAAACGTGTGACAAACACTTGTTGCCGATAAGTACCTTAACTATGTATTCTTTTTAATATTACATACAAATAAATTCAACTTGATACCTATATAAGAAATAATCACGAAGAAAAAGAAATGTAACACAAATTATTCTATCTTTTACAAAGTTTATATTCACTTAAACTAATATGGCGTCATAAAATTGACAGTCTTAGTTAGGACACACTTACATTCGACAAATTAGCCTGACTCAGCTCAGTCGACGATAACGTACGGGCCATTAGTTACCATTAAATTTCTTCCACATAACCTATCTCGCCCATTTTAAACAACGCCATCACATTTGCCTATAGAGTCTAGTACTGTGTCAGTTAACCAGCGAGATGTTTGATACGTTCGAGAAGCGCATCGCAAGTCTTCTTAGCGTCTCCGAGCAACATGGCGGTATTGGGATTGTAAAAAATGGGATTATCTACGGCAGCGTAACCAACACCCATTGATCTCTTCATCACCACAACCTGAAAATATCATCAGAGTTTTATTATATATTGTTGATAAGAGATACTAACTAAATAAATGTATATTTAAAAAGTATGAAGGAGGGGAATTTTGTTTATTTACCTGATTTGATTTCCAGACTTTAAGCACAGGCATTCCTGCGATTGGTGAATTGGGGTCATCTTCAGCTGCACTATTCACTGTATCGTTAGCTCCTAAAAATATATAATCAAACATTTTGTAGAAATCTGCTTTGAAAATGCAACAAAATTGTAGATATTAGATTAAAACTCTTGTCAATTTATAATAATGCATATAAGAAATATTTGCATTCTTTAAGCATGGAATAGAATGGCTGCAAATCGGTCGAAGTCACCAAGTACCAATGTCATAGAAATTATTATGAATCACAGAAGTAATAAAGGCTTCTAATGCTTCAGTATAGAAACTATTCTTAACTGACTCTCATCTTAAAGTAATGTTAATTTAAGTAAAAAGTAGCGTTTCGCCATCGTTAAACGCGACAGAACTTTCATCCCCATCACCTGGATAATTGGCAATCCACCACTGTGCGATTCTTCAGTTTTTTTTTGCCTCACGCAACCAATCTCTGGAACTTGTCGCCTGCGGTATTTCCGGACTGATACGACCTTCAAACCTTCAAGAAAAGAACATACTCCCATCTCAAAGGCCTGCAACGCACTTGTGACTCTTAAATTGCAGGTGTCCATGGGCGACGGTATTCACTTACCATCAGGTGACCCATCTGCACGTTTGCCCCCCAATAATATAAAAAAAACTGAAAATAAATTCACAAAAGTCTTACTTACCAATGACCAAGACAAGGTCGGTTTCAGGGAATTCATCATTAATTTCTTCCATTTCAAATACGTCATCATATGGAACACCAGCCTCGGCAAGAAGCACATTTAACTGTCCTGGCATACGACCTGACGTCACAATAAAATAGAACAGCATTAATTTTCGAAAAATCCATAATTAAATAATGCATACAAAGTTTAGAAGAATTATACCTGCCACGGGATGGATCGCAAATCGAACATTTTTACCAATTCCTTTCAAAATCTGCACCAACTCTGCAATTGGATATTGCGCCTTAGCTACACAAAGTCCATAACCTGAAAAAATTGTCGTTGAGAATTATTGTGTTTCGGGGATGCCCGACTAGTTTCGGACACGATGGGGGCCCTTTTCCAATGAGCAACAGACGTGTCAGGCGTCACACTTTGTGTCCGTGGCACCCTCAGGCCCGAAATACACACGTGAGTAATATCGTATATCTTTAATAAATATGAATACCACTCACGAATGTATTTATTAAACCCCTGACGTAAAAAGAGGGAGATGTGTCTGTCTGTGGCATCGTAGCTCCGAAACGAATGGACCGATTTAAGTGCGTTTTTTATTCATTTGTAAGGTGACTTGATCGAGAGTGTTCTTAGATATAAGAACAAGACAATCTGTTCAGCCGTTCGAAGATCATCAGCTGTTTTCTAATCGTTGAAGGGATTTTCTAGTCAGGGGTGATTTAAATTTTAAATTTATGATTAATTAAATACTAATTTTAGCCGAATGGTCAAAGTTCGACCATAAACATGAAGTGCTTTAAAAAAAAAATGATATTACTAATAGCTACTAAACAAAAAGAAAAATCGGTTGACATACATAGGAGAAAATGGTTCTTAACTGTTTTGTCTTTACCTATTTATATTTAGATTACATTAGCTTACCTAAGTACTACTATCAAAATAGAATAAAAGTGACAAAAATTCATTTGGAAGTCTAAGTATTGTGAAGTAACAGTTACCAGGTGTAATAATAATGTTGGCAGCGCGGTAAACGAGGTCAGCAACAGAGTCGACGTTGAGTTCAGTGTGAGTCGCGCCAGCGGGGCGAGCGGATCCACCCGTTGTTACGCCGTATCCACCCAGGATTACATTGGGTAGCGATCTGTTCATTGCCTATAACAAAAAATGAGATAACGTGCAAATTGAGTATAACCTAGAATAAAATATGTCCTAATTTAAAGCAAAACATTACATTTTATAAAGATAATATTTGACTTTTTATTATATCGCATCACTTATACATTTTTTTTTTCATTTAAAATTTGGAACAGTTAGTAATTTTATTTCAGACTAGCTGCACCCCGCAGTTTCACCCGCGTTAGTTCCGATGCCATGGGAATATCGGAATAAAAAGTAGCCTATGTGTAATCCAGGTGTACAGCTATCTACATAACAAGTTTCATCGCAATCAGTTCAGTAGTTTTTGCGTGAATAAGTAACAAACATCCATCCATCCTCACAAACTTTCACGTTTATAATATTAGTAGGATTAACTATGGTTATTTGGAATCATCGGAGGTCGAAAACGTGATAAGCATTGCTAAATAATAATAACGAGAAATAAAATGCACCTTGCACATGATATAAGAGAGGATAGCGCCAGAGCTGCCAATCAGGGCTCCTACAATAGTCATGAGAGAATTGTTGAGCATGAATCCTTCAGCGCATAGGGCCCACCCGGAGTAGCTGTTCAGCACTGTGATAACAACCGGCATGTCGGCACCTATAAAAAGAACCAGTAAGAACATGTTTTAACACACTGTTTAGCAACGGTGAATAGTGAAATACATCGAAAGGGAAGCCATTGAAAGCCAGCATTAGGTTTTTAAATTGTAGGATTTTCCTGATTTATCACAGAAACAGCCCCATTATATACATAAGCGTATAACTAATAAAGCAACATGGATAAACTAGAAAAAATACGTTCTAACATTTGTAGTATACAGAGGGAAGCCCGTAGTAATCTAGGTAAATAGGTAGGTATTTCCATTTATCATATTTAAATGTTAGAGGTTGGTGGTTAGGCTAATAATATCCCTAATAATGTTAAAGTAAGCAACCGACATAATTATGTGTGAACATAACAAATTAAAGAGATAGCTTTACCTAAAAGGATTAAAAAGATAGGTAGATCATTTTATTAAAAAGCAGTTTTTTTATACAAATATTTATGTATTTGTTCGTCCGTCTTATAATATGTATCGTGGGTAAATCGTTGACTTGGGCCAATCGAGATCGGTCTGGCACACGTCTGTCTAATACCCGCCATATCGTTCAAAGCTTAACGTTTGACGATTTGCCAGACCAAATAGTTGTCCCGAGTCTGGTTGTTCTTTGTGTCCGTTGTTAGAATGTTTGTGAAGCCCCCCGCGACACAGGAATATTCATAATACAGGAGTTGTTTTCTTAAATAAAAAAAATAAAAAGAAAAAAAAATGTTTGGCACCCCTGAGACTGTCGAGATTTCCCAAATCTTAATTACCTCCAATAGCAGCGGTAAGGGTAAGTCCCTGAATGCCGCTTAGTATCGCCGCGGCCGAGAGCAGGGGCAGGCCGGGCACGTCCGGGAAGGCCAGCAGCGCCCCGCCACAGCCCAGCGCGCCGGCGAGCAGCCCCGCGTTGAGCGCGTGACGGCCCGGCAGCAGCAGAGGGGCTGACGATAGGGAGCCTTGAAGCTTTCCATATGCCACTAGTGACCCACTGCAATATCAATTAATGTTTACAGTACTGATCTCTGAACTACCAGACTGGTAAATGCTAAAGCATTTGATAGCCATATTCTTTAGCAAGAAGGCTATTAAATATTAGGTAAGCTACGACCTTTTAGGAGCGAAACAGAACATAGACGCGATTGAAACGGCGAGGTTTATCGGCTTCTTTCGTGATCACTAAACTTACTAAAATAATAAAAGAAATAGTATTATTATTAACATAAGGCAAATAGTAATGATAATGACGACATAAAAGAAATATAAAAACGGTCGATGTAATTTATGAATAGTACTTTCTAATATTATAGGTACGTGCAGGTATATCAGGAAATACTACATATTTGTATACGCGTGGCCATGCAGTTCCTACTCCTAATGATTTTAGTTTATACATATTATACATATGTTGTACATAGGGTATTACAAAAGGTGTGGTCAAATTTTAAGAGCGTTATGTGTAGGCGACAAATAGTTGATTTAGCTTAATTTTTTTTTCTTTTTTGAATTGTTTTTATAAAAATCTGGAAGTTCCATCAACTCTCTTGGAATTAAACATTAATGTCAGCCCTCTTTTAAACGAAATATAATATTAGCTTTATTTAACTTTTCAAGTTAAATTTGTCAGTTTCCAAACAAGATTTCTTTATTAAAAGTTACTAACATAAAATATAATAATAATATAAAAAAAAAATTGAAAATTTCGTAATTACTACTATAACACTCTAATTTTATTTATTTATTTAATTATATGACTACACCTTTCTGTAACACCCTATACCCCCACCCAGAACGAATATATTCCCCATCACTTGAAAACTGTACGTAAACAATTGCTTAAAACTTAAAATGATAAAGTATGCACGCAAGAAAATTTGCATTTAGACAAATATTAGCCAACTCAAATTGCGCACGTATAAAATAAATAAATGCGATAATGACATTACAGTTAATGCTTGTGTAGTACTTACGTAAATGTAATGCCACCGATGTATGTACCGAGGAACAACGACGTTTTAAGAGTCGCGGCCGTCGGATCCAACGCCATCGCGGGGAAGTCGTGCATGTAGGTCGCGAGGCACGTCAACACCGCCGCCATACCGACGAGACTGAAATAATGCACTGACGTGAACCTTGTTTTAGCTAATTATATTTTACTTCATTTGTTAAAGGGGTCGGACTTCCCGGCTACAATCCTGACCCTGGCCCTGACCAGTTTAAGCTAAACCCAAAACCTCCTTCCATTGCCTTCCCCTCATACCTTACTTTCCCTTTGACTACACTCCCACTTTTCCCATCTTTCATTCCCAAATTTCCAGGTAGTGGTAATAGGCTTGCCCTCTATTACGTGAGTGGTGCCAAATTGTAATTGGTAAGTTTTTTTTTTTTTTTCTTTTTAGAAAGATTACTAGTAACGTGGGTCACACATTACTAGTAATCTCGTTAACCCCTCCAGCTAAGCTTAACGCTTGTGTTAGGAGTGGGTTCACGACGGTAGTGCACTGGGTGGGGTTCGAACCCGCAACCACTTGATCGCAAGTCCGATGCCTTAGCCATTACGCTACCGCCGCTTGTAGGCGTTTAACGTTAGAGATAATATAAATAGAGTAGGAAAGCTGGCTGTAGAAGCTAACAGCGTTAGAGGGAGAAAAAAGATTGAGCAGGTCTTGCATCTCTCTCTCCGCTCTTCACTGATTGGCTGTCACAGTCCCCTAGACCAAGACCTGCACAATCTTTTTGAAGTGAAGCTTTTTTAGCACCGTTGTGATTTGAAAATTCGATGAAACGAAAATTGACTCCAAAAAGAGACAAACATATTCATAAATAGGATTTAGCCTGCGAGAGAATGAGATAAAATACAGTCTTTGCGCCTGCGTACTACGAAGCCTTCAGAAAATGCGTCATAGTCAACGTGGTGTATCATTCATGTGTATCATTTTTGTGCATTTGCGTTATTTGTGTTGATTTTACACACAATAATATTTGTAAAAATATTATAAAATAATAAACCTTATAATTATCCTAATACTCCTGATACCGTATATTTATCTCATTCTCCCGTAGGCTACTTTTCTGAAATTTCACTTCTGCCATGTGTGAATTGCACACACATACTTTTTTTTCTCTCTCTCTCTCTAGCGCTGTTACGATTGCCCATACAGGCTAACATACGGTTAGCTGCCTCTATTTATATTTTCTCTATGCGTTTAACACGCCTCTGCCTAACCCTCTGCGGATATAGAGTGTATAGAATGTGTTTATTTTACTTCATACCTGTGGAAGCCAGCCACAAGTTGAGGTAGATCGGTAATTTCTATTTTCTTAGCAATGGTACCACCAATAGCACCGCCAATGCCAGCTACCGCCAACATTTGAACCAATACTTCAGTACTAGGCGTAAGAGCACCTAGAGTTGCAGCAATTCCACCGGCCACACCAATCTAAAGATATAAAAAGAAAACTTATAACTAACCGTTTATGATTCATATAATCCCACCAAAATATCAAAGTACGAAGCCAAATACAAGTTACTTTAGTTTCGATTTTAATTAGGTAAGTGACTTTACTACCAATTGTTACTAATATGCATTAGTTTAGACTACAAACAAATGATGTAATGAACATAGCAGATTTAACAAGGATACTAAATAATTACACTAAAAAATAGTGTTAACTCAAAGAACAATTAATTAGATACTTCTTCAATGTTTTGTATAGTGATTGTGATTATATATGGTTAGGCAAAATTCATCAAATATACAATGAGCGATCCCTACGAGATCGTTCATTGTAGATAATTTGTAGATACAAGTTTCTGGCTGGATATTCTATTCTTTAAGATACGTATAGTTCCATGGATGATAGAAATACTCGTAGCTTTATGGTTTTCAGAAGAATAACCTTTTGAAGAATATACCCTATTGGCAAATTGAGTAAAATAACTTTCATATTTATACCATTCCCAAATAATTTCCTTTACGAGCTGTAGCTTGAGAGCTGAGTCCAGCAAGAGCTCCCACGCAGCAAAGAGAAGATGCCAAATACGCCATCTGGTGGACTTCTGGATAACCCTAAAAAATATTTAGTTACAGTTATTTAACTAATAATACAGTTATAAAAATATCTCTAAAGGAGCTTGAGGTTGGGATATTACCTGCATAGCAGTGGTTAAGTAACCACCGAGAAGAGCAGCGGCGGGGATAGCGTACAGGTAGCCGTATTCTGGTGGATCACCAGGCCTAAAGGAAAAAACAAACATTGAATGAAGGTTAGGCATTTCTTGAAAATCACAAATTTTATGCAGAGGCTACAAATGAAAATGAAGTCGCAAAAGTGAAAGGAAAATGTAATTACCTTTTGAACATGTCAAGCATACGCTGCGTGACCAAGAATCCACCGAAAACGTTGATAAACGATATTAGCGCCGCAGTACTTGCTAACCACTGGAAGATAAAAATGTACAATTTCACTACAATCTGAAATCATCTGAAACATCAAAACCTAGTTCCATAGGATAGATTCTTCTTCTATTGTCGGGGCTTCCGTCAATGATTGTATAACTTCCGAAATGCTTAGCGATGGCTTTAATAAAATATAACGGGGGCCATTCCAAACCGTGACTCAGTAAGTTCGTTGTGTACCTTTAATATAGATGGGTCAAAGGAGATTGGGCAAAAATGTACATATTGTATGAATAAGCAATAACAACTACACATACTTTGTTACTCGTATACACAGGTAATAATTTGTAGTAACATGGAAATAATTATTTTTCACACGGTCTCACTCGTCATGTCCGTTTTACCCTACTTTATGAAAAAATCTTGCAAAACAGAGTGGCTATCATATTAAAGAGAATACCTGTACAGGAGTCTCCGGGACGAACCCTCCGCCCATAAGCAACAATCCACCGACAGCAGTGATGCCCGATACGGCATTTGTCACCGACATGAGTGGGGAATGTAGAGCGGGCACCACGCCCCAAACTGTATGATAACCTACCACTCCTGTAAGCAACATAATTATTTATTTTATTAAGAAGGAACAAAAATGAAGAAAAATTCATCACTACTTACTTATTATAAAGCAAAGTCCCTCGCCGCGTCTGTCTGTCTGTCTATTCGCGATAAACTTAAAAACTACTGAACAAATTTTCATACGGTTTTCGCCAATAGATAGATTGATTCATGAGGAAGGTTTAGGTGTATAATTTGTTAATATTTTATGTAAATTGATTGAAATATGATGATGATTGTTGAAGATGTCTCTACTACCGGTGCGAAGCCGGGGCGGGTTACTAGTATAGTATAAAAGAAAGTCTCGTTTTTGATCTAAAAATAAATTCATATTTAGTCGAGTGCAATAGGTTTAAACCTCAGAACCCAGTGGATTTTAATTATTTATTTTTGTTCAATTTCTAATGCCATATACTAAAAAGTTTACCCATTAAAACTTTCCGCGAATTATTTTTCTTTTTACCATCTATTCCTTTGCCAGTAATAAGGATGCCTGATACAATGTGATGTATAAAAACATCGAAACAACACTATACGATATTTCAATATTTTGGATATGCGATATATCGTGCTCCTACAAAAATATCGCATTGACGTATTATACGATTATACGTTAAGTATAACAAAGTTTTATCTGTTCATAATTTTAAGATTCATTTTACTTAACAGAAAGATGATAAACTGTGCTATTAAGTAATAATAAGAGATACTAATGACAAAATAGTTAGTATTTTGTCATTAGTAGAACAAGAGCAGCTTGTATTTAGATTATTATTAGTAGGTCGATTTAGATTATTTTAGTAACGTCAAATGTGATTAGTAAAAGTTTTTGTGTTCTCTTATTTCATTCCGTTTGAGTTCAAGCAGTAAAATTTACATGTTACAATGGTCGAATTTTGTAACATTTTAAATAAAGAGCGCTTATTAAAATTATATTTTTTGCGTGCTGATTAATGGCAACAGTGAAAAACTCTTACTAATTAAACCTATCTTGTAACTATGACTGTACATCTTAAAAATAAAAAAATATGTATCGTAACATCATTAAACACCTGTCTGATAGCATTGATATGCAATCGTTATATCTCATATTGATTTAAACTTAAGAGATACGATTACAATACGATGTATCGATATGATTACGATACAATATATTAATACGAACGAAAGAATGCAATAAAAACGCGTGTCGTTACAAACGCATTCGACACGGTTCCGATGAGATATATCGATAGACGACTTTTTTGAGCATCCCATTTTATGGCATTAGAAATTCAACAAAAAAAATATTATTAAAATCTATTTACTTAGCAGGGTTTTGTCATTTATAACGACAAATTTACTAATTTCTACTCTGGCGAAGTAGAGCCGGCTCGCTAGTATGATACCTAAAATTATCGAATATAGATATATTTTCCAAATGTCTAAAATAAGGCAAAACGGTATTTAAAAAAAATAGTTATGTATGCAAAAAAGATATTATTAAGACCGTGACTAACGAGTATAACCAAATCCGAACGGACAAAAGTTATTCACATCAACTAAGGTAGATAAAATATCAAGTAATGCTGTGTAGGTATTTGTAAGTAGTAAATATACTTGACATTTAGAGCAATGCTTGTTAAATTGTTGTTTACCTGATAAAGCTAGTGTCGTTGTCAATAGTTGTAAAAGCAGGATTAGGTGACGCGATTCCCAACCCGATCAAACTGGCCATTCCTGTAATAAAGATGACCAAAAGTGAAATTTCTAAAATACCTACCTGGAATTACCAATTCTGAAACATTATTCAGCTCACCTACTTTCAAGTAAAGAAGGGCTGTACCCTGTGTATATACACTAAAGTAGTTGTGTATATATATACATACGGTATGTCTATTTTTTATATGTTGGTTAGTAAATCAGTATGAATTGGAACAATAGTTTAAAAGCCCGCTTATTATAGAAAGTTATATAATATTATCAATTTCCTCCATTAACCTCCATAACATCACGGTAAGGGCCAAAAGGGTGGAGTAGACATGTGATACACTGAAGGCGATATTTTTAATCCAAATCATATTATCAATACATCAGTTTATAGTATTAGACATTTTCGATAAATACATTATTAATAATTTACCAGTGGAATATAGGAATGTGTCCTTTAAAGTTTCGTTGAAAGGGTGTGGTGGGTCCACTTTCACGGCAGCCGTCGGCGCGGGCGCACCCGGCGCGGCCGCCATGCTGGGGGGCGGCGGCGCCGGCCAGAGAAGTTCACCCGCCTTCAGTACTATTGACCCACGAGTCACTTCGTCCTCTAAGTTGATGTGGAAGTGATCATTCGAACCTGATAACATACATAATCACCATATTTAAGCAAAGTAAACTCATAATCAAATTAGGTTTGGAAAACTTAGCTTTGAAGTTAGCTTAGTGTAGACATGCCTGTGGCCTAGTGGTTAGTGACCTTGACTGCTGAGTCGGAGGTCGTGGGTTCGAATCCCACCCAGAACAAATAATTGTGTGATGAGTATGACAATTTGTTCTGTGTCTGGGTGTAATTTATCTATAATATCCGTTGTATTTAGAAACATAATAATATGATGATGATTGTTGAAGATGTCTCTGCTATCCGTGCGAAGCCGGAGCGGGTCGCTAGTAGCAAGATAAGATATTTTCTAAGAACTACATTCCGAACTAGCCTCGAAAATAATAATAAGTCTTATTATTATTTAATCGGTCAAACTTCTTTGTTCATCGATACTTTTTGGTTAAAAACTTGTTACTTACATTATTAAAGCAATGAAATAAGTCAAGAGATATGTTATCTAACTTTCCTGTTTAAACTGGTAGTTATGTTTGTTATAACTGGTTTTGATATGTATAATCTTTTATCTTTATAATATTTGTTATACGCTACTAACCGAAGCTAAACAATAATCCAGATATATTATTTGCGTAGAGCGTAGAGGCGTGCGCTGGCATCCGACTGGGCATGTCCGTGAGACCAATATGAGTGACTCCATGGACTTTAGTGATTTCGTCTTTCTTTGTAGTCTCGACATTGCCACCCATCTCCGCCGCTAGATCTACTATGACGCTTCCGGGAGCCATATCGCGAACCGCATCCTGAATTTAAAAATAGAATTATGGGGCATTAAAGCCAATTACAATAAAATGTGTGTAATAAATTACACACATTTTATTTTATTTTCTTATATACTAGCAGCTACCCGCGGTTTCACCCGCATAAGTCCCGATACCGCGGAAATATCGGGATAAAAGTAGCCTATGCGTTAGTCCAGGTCTCCAGCTATCTACATACCAAGTTTCATCGCAATCGGTTCAGTGGTTTTTGCGTGAAAAAGTAACAAACATCCATACATACATACATCCATACATCCTCACAAACTTTCACGTTTATAATATTAGTAGGATATTGGATAGAATAAATTTAGATTTATAATCTGTTTACATTTAACCTTCAGCAGGTCTTGGTAGGTAGGTGTAAGTGTTGATGTTTATATCTTTACTTTTACTTGACGACACGTCTTTACCCAAAAACAATTTTTATTTTTTACAGATTAGATAAGAATCGATTGGCTGGTGTTTATACTTTTCTCAGAAAAATAGGTCAAACGAATACTCTGTAGCCTCTGTACCCAGATCAAATTGTCTTAGGTAGGTACACATTATAAAAATGTAATGTATGTGTAAATTATTTTATAAGCCAATTTTTATTTTCCATAATACATTTTATTCGTACCAAGAGACATTATACTTCATTGTTTCTTCAAGCTACGAAACGCTTTTCAAAACCAAGCCGTAAGTAGCACAAGTTACTAAAGCAGATAATTTATTTAGTTAAGATAATCCATCCTCATTTAACCTATCTCTCAATAAGTTATCTTAACGAGTTAGATTCCCGGATGTATATTAATTATATTAAATTAATAATATATTCGGAAAAGACAAACTGTGTCATTATATTATGCCGTTATAGCGTACTACAGTATTCCATATCTTTATTGTACACTAGCTGCGCAACGCGGTTTCACCCGCGAAAGTCCCTTATTAAATTTTCTTACATTTTCTAATTTTCCGCTTCCGATTAACCTTCTCCTGACATTAACAAACACAAAAAAAAGAATTAGCGAAATCGGTCCAGCCGTTCACTTGTGTTGCCGTGACCAAGGGAAATAGGGATTCATTTATACAGGGTGCAAAGTGACACCGTACCGAATCCTGAAATAGTGTATTCAGACCATTATTCTGAGTGGAAAATCATTGGGAAATTTCTGCCAGATTTTTTTTTTTTCTATTTTTTGCTCAAAAGTGATATCGCAATGAGTAGGTAAACAGAACATTTTGCCGAAACAAAAAATCAGTAAATACTCCATTCGGCCAAAAACTGAAATGTAAAACATGTATGCAATCAGCTGCTTCGACGGCGCCACCGCGCCGTGCGCTAAAGGTCATTCACCGTACCGCACTTACTCTGCGTAGTTCAAAATCAAACTATTAACTGTAAATCTTTAATCTCGCATTTTTATGATGAACTGACTTTTGCATTGTGATTGATAAGTATCCAAAGAAATACGTTTTTGTAAGTTACTTGCGCCGGTGATACTTACACGCTGTATATATATAGATAGATTACCTCAAGAATAAGTATCGGTGCCAGTTTACCGGGGATCAGCGCAGTACTGATAACAACATCAGACGATCTGGCCTCTTTCCCGAGGAGTGCTCTCTCAGCGTCTAGGAACTCCTTGCTCATCTCCTTAGCATATCCACCTTCACCGGCGCCCTCCTCCTGTACACGCCCATCCAAACATTAATAAATTAGGTATATTCGACTAGGACCAAGCTCGCATTATATTCGTTTTCATTACTAAATTAGTTATGCAGAATATAACCACATATAACATTATCAACGCTTCGGATATAATTATAATTGTAGGTACATTATGTACCTACTCATAGAATGTAAGTAAATATAATTCAATGTGCGCACGAGTTGCTCAATTAAGATCTATTTATACCATCCAAATAATTGATAGTGTATCATATATGATCTGTGCAGCGTTTTTATTCATGATAAGAATAATAATCACTTATTATAGGTTTTTTAACCCATATAAATGTAGGTATCTCATAAAAGTGACCTCAAGGTCGTCAACCTGTAAACACGTTTGGAAAAGACATTAACAAGACAGTTTCGGACTTAATTAGTTAATTGAACATAATTAAACGAAGTAAAAAAGGCAAAATGTTGCTATTGTCAATGAAATGAACCCTGAGTATCTACGAGCCATGCTACGAAGGACTTAAACATTATAAATCAGGCATTGAAAATGTATATTTAACTATTTACCAAAAAAGTCGACAAAAACAATATCATATACAAATGAAACCACGTAACTAACAATAAAATAATATCATGTATATTTAAATTGACTCTACATTTAGCGAAACAAAATAAACAATACAAATGAAATGAACAAATATTAGGTACGTGACTAGGTTATCTAGCACTACGAGTCGTTTGAACAAATTACCATTGGCGATAGCAGCCAAGGCCAGGGTGGTCGCTGCACCCCAACCATTAGGATTAGGGTACACCCACCTCTGAAAACAAATAGTTTCATAAGAACAGTTTTTCTCATACAGTGGCGTAGCTAATATGAAGGGCAATCTCTGAAGAATAGTGATGGTAACTTTAAGAATTCATATTTTATTTAGTTAAAAGTGATATCATAATGAGTAAACGGACATTTAATCTAAAAAAGGCAATGAAATACAGCCAAATGCTGCTGTGTAATCAATCAAACAACAGCAGAAAAATTATTCCTACGTTTGACCGTTGCGTAGCGCAAAATCAAACTAATAACTGTAAATCCTTAATCTCATTTTTATGATAAACTAACTTTTGCATTGTGACAAGTATTCACAGCAATACGTTTTTGTAAGGTTTTCGCGACACGTCGACGCCGTAACTTATACGGTGTACTGTGGCAAGCGTTAATCTTTTTTGTATTTTACTATTGACACAACTATATACTACTGTAACTACTGTACATTTTAAATATAAACAATAAATGATGATCTAGACACGCGGCAGCGTGTCAAGCCAAGTTCAAAAAAATTAACTGGCGACGCAGCAGCCGTGTGTTATAATATTACACGAACCATTTCGAGCTACTTTTCACAGCTTAATAACTCATAATCTATTTAATATAAATACCTGAATTTATATTTATTTATTAAAACTCCCTAGATTAACTAGAACCCCAAATTTCGCAAATACAGCTTAAACAGTCATTGAGATATTATCGTTTAAAAATCGGTATTTTTATCACTGACTGACTGACATATAGATAAAAAACCTAACCCACTTCCCGATGACCTGGAAAATTGAAATTTGGCGTCTAGCTGGGTAATTCTGTGTATGCAAAGGAAAAAATCAAAAAACAGTGAATTTTTGCATTTTTTTAACTTTTAACACTTCGAAAATGTACAGAATCATTACTAAAAATGAAGGTTATGTAAGGAAGGATTTATCAATGAATGGGCAATGCGCTCTAATATTTCTAATGTTCAAGAAAATATAAAAAATAGCACAAAAAAGAAAACTATACAACGTAAACGTAGGAAAAATGTTAATTTTACAGGTCACTTTTGAATGGATAATAATTTCTTTACAAAAAGTAATGATATATCCCATCAAAAACATAAATGCGAAAATCTTCAAGATTATCTACAGAACTTGGCAATCATTTAGATCTGAATTCTTTTGTCGACGTAATCGATAACCACGTATATTCTTAATATTGAACTTGGCTCCCATTTTTACATTTATGTTTTTGAGTTTTCTTTTATGGTTACTAAATCAAGTTTGAATTGGGTGATAAACGATCTACTTATTGGTGTCACTTTAGCTACGCCATTGCTATTGACATCCTGAACATATCATAGTTATTATTAATTCTACGATTATCTAAAAAAACTTGCCAAAAGTAAAGTTACATTTCAAATTGGTATAAGTGTATGTAGGGTTCCTTTCCTCAAAAGGAAAAAAAGGAACCCTTATAGGATCACCTTGTTGTCAGTCTGTCTGTCTGTCAAGACCCTTTTCTCAGCAACCAGTGGACGCATCAAGTTGAAATTAATACCAAATACTTATGTCTGCGGTCCCTTGAAGCTGTAAAAAAGTAGGTAAACGCCATCAAAATATGTGGCCATTTAAACTTAGGATTTGACCAAATTTGAACATTTCGCAGGTAAATCAAAACCTATATGGTACGACACTCACTAAGCGAGGTCTGACAGTGCAAGCAAAAAATCCGAAAATCGTTAATTTGTCGTTATTAGATAAAAAAATCTGATTACAAACTTATATTTTGCGGCTATAAAGTCAACTACATCGATGTGCGAGAGAATTTTTACAACCGCAAAGTTAAGTTTGTCTTTCGGAAAAGAAGGGCAATACTATCTACATACAAGTTGTTTGCTTGCGGAACCCTCAGTGTGCGAGGTTCGCACTTCTCCGTTTCTTTTTTATTTTGTAGCTCTTGGAGAGCGTTATTAGTAAACTATCAATTTTTTTTTTTGATCAGGTAGTTTTTTTATGTAGATAGGTAAAGACAAAACAGTACAGAACCTTTCTGTCCTCTGTTTGTCAACCGATTTCCTGTTTTTTCTCTTGTTTCGCAGCTTTTGACGAGCTTTAGCAGCAATAATAGTACAATATTATTAATATCTACAACGTAGATGAAAAAATTACAACATGTAGTTTTTAGAATAACTAGATGGAAACCCTTCGCTTCGCTCGGGTGAAATGTGACTCATAAAGCACGGACGGAACTGTAACTTCACTGATACGTGTGAATCGGCCTTAACGAACTCAAGATGGCATCCGAGTGGCCAATATGGCGACTGCCATTTGCACCATTAGAATTTAACAAAATACTCGACAATCCGAATTTTGCGGATATATGTTGTCGACTCGAAATAATTATTTTTTTACGTTTTATTATTCAGGTTAGGTACCCCTTGACTGAATTATTAATAAAAGAAGATAATGCTTGATAATTATATTTTACAAAGATGCCAATGTCAATTAAAATTTACACAGATTCCAAATGAACTAACGCATAAATTGGCAATAACGCCTATTGTAGTAGGTGTGCTACAAAATTTATTACTACCATTAAAATAAGTAACATACAAATCGCTAGGTATACGCGATATCGTTCTTTGTACCTTATATAACTTTTACTGTTATCAATGTAATAATGCTATTGAAATTATGTCGCTGTTTTGTTGCTTTGAAAGAGGCCGATTTGATCGATTGAATGTGTGAAAAATATGCGGTCTTGAAATGTTGTATAAATATAAATTCTATCTCTCTAAAACGTGGGTCTCCAACTAAGCTTAGCTTGCGTTAGCAGAAGGTAGGTTCGAACCGGTAACCCTAGATACGATAGTCCATCCGATGTCTTAGTCATTATCAAGCGACGCTTCGTATTTTTGACGGAGTTTTCGCAATAGAACTCTAACCTTCATGTCCATGGTGATGAATTGTGCACCGAGACTTTCGATTTGCTCTCGCACGGTGGGTCGTGTATCGAAGGCGCGGACGGCGGCGCCCATACAGCGCGCCTGCGCGGCCGCGGCTAGGCCAGCTACGCCACCACCGATAACTAAAACACGGCATGGAGGGACCCGACCTGCTGCTGTCATCTGACCTAGGAATTGCAAATATCACCAGTTAAGGGATTGGCCCTTAATCACGTGAGGCTCAAAAGGAGGGGGAGGGGGTTCGGAAAAAATCACGAAATATCACAAGTAGTGAGATATCACATGTATTTATTTTTTCGCGGAACGCACGATTATATCTGCATTTAAAGATAATATTTTAAAAATTTTAGATATATTTTGAACTAAAAAAATACACGTGATTTTGGGTAGGGGTGGGGGGGGGGTTACTCTAAAACCTCACCACGCCTCACCAGGGTGGAGGGGTGGGTTAAAAAGTTGCAAAAAAAACATCACGTGATTAATGGACGACCTCTAACACACTCCCATGATGTTTAAACAATCCATACTGCAGTATTCTTGGTAATGATATTGAACTATATTTAATAGATACTGCAATGTTAATATTGTTTGCCATTTTGTTTATTTCTCTGATTAGCAACTTTTTAGGTAAATTTAGGATTACCTGAAAAAAATCGCGGAAAATGCGCCGCAGCCTCGATCACGGCGCGATATCCTGCCACATTTGCCATTGAGCTAAGTGCATCGAAAGCTTGTGCGCGACTTATACGCGGTACACAATCCATCGCTAAAACAAAAAAGCACATGATTTTAATTGAACCAATTGCGATTGCCAATTTATGAATTACAGGGTGTGTAATCTTACCAAACGCATTCACTTTTTTAGCTGCTAGTTCCTTAATTAAATCTTGATTCTGTGCCGGGTATAAGAAAGATATAAGCGTGCCTTCAGCTTTTACATTTTGTACTTCATTTATTACTAATGGACGGACTTTTAATATAATATCTGGAAACAAATGTTTATTATTATTAATTTTCTTATGAGGTACCAAATTTAAATAATTATAAAAATTGAATTTCTAGTTACCCGACTGGAATGTGTCCTTTAAGTTAGTGACTTTGGCTCCTGCTTCCTCATAAGATTTATTTGGATAATTGGCTAATGCTCCAGCATTCTCTTCAATATTAACAGTGAAGCCTTTTTGAACTAATTTGCTAACTACTGCTGGTACAACAGCAACCCTAAAAATACGTAAGTAAAGTAAGTTTCTCCCGAAAAATATTTTTGCCCCCGACGCAAAAAGGAGGGGTGTTATAAGTTCAACGTTTGTATCTGTGACTGTCTGTGGCATCATAGCTCCTAAAAAGAAGGACTGGTTTTGATTTAGTTTTTTGTTTGAAAGATGACTTCATCGTGAGTATTCTTAGCCATAATTCAAGAGTTCAAGATCATCAGCTCTTTTCTAATCATTGAAGGCTGCTATTACATTCTCTGTCTCTCTCTGAAGGTCTCATTGGTACTTTGTTTATTTAATAATTCTTTCTTTGCACACAATTGCCATAGCCATTTCACTTGTGATAATTTGCTTAAGAACTAAAGAGAATTGTAAAGGTACCTTCTTTCATTATTCCATATTTCTTTAGGTACTCCTACACTAAGTTTTGTATAAGGCACCCCTTGTGTAGGGGGTGCTGCTGCAGAGGAACTGGACAATCTGAACTGCCATGACCGTTGGATAGGTCTCCATGTTTGAAGCAACCTCACAGACCCACTCATTTTCGTACAACTGAAATTATTTACAATAAATTTACCAGGTAGTAATTTTTAACATTTTCGCGTTCCGTAATATACAGAGTCAGTGTCATAATAATATATATGGTCGCAGATATTATGTACATATTTGATTTATCGCGTTAATACCAGTAAAAATATGAAATGTACAATTTCTTTAACTGCTTTTATTTCAGAAAAGTTAAATATTACTTTCTATCATAACTTTATTGTATAGTTAGGTACTGTTTCTACGACTACTTTTAAACATTACGACATAACAATATAATAACTTATAAACTAGCAATTTTTATATATACATAGATATGTATATTTCATTTATCTCGGAAACGGTTCTAACGATTTTAGTAAAAAAAAAGATAAAATAAGGTTTGTGTATCTCTATTATGTGTCTTTCCTAAACAAAAACGCGATTTTACAAAAAAAATTAAAGGCCGAGCGTAGCTCGCCTCGGCTGCTCAGGTACTAGCTAGTATTGTTAGTATCTCTACCTGCTTTAGTTATAAAAATAAAATTATTGGTAGATACAAAAAATGCTTTGGACAAGGATAGTCTTAAAAAGACAGGTACCTGAGGCATCTATCCCCCTCAGATACAATACATCGCAGATGGTTCCATACCGACCTTGTACAAAAAAAAACAAAGCATCTACAGAGAGTGAAGCATCTATACACAATGAAGAATAGAGATCACAAAATATTACTCGTTTTTACTCAGTTAAAGCCTTTAGGAGAAATGTTAATGGTTTTAGGATAATGTTACCGATTGTTGTTATCACTGAGTTGTTGTTATCAGCTAAGTATTGACAATGGCCATCTTAGGGTGCTAACCTCCAGGTGGTGATTTGTTTTGGCAGATATTGGTACTTTCTGCTAATAGTGTAACTAGGCGAGATTTGACCAGGTTTTATAGAGACGGTTCTGTATGTGTTCAGAATAGAGATAGCGCGTAAAAAATCCAAGGCAATGGATGATGCATGCGAGAATGCCTTTTTCATTTTTCGGGCGAATCTTTGATTGACTAACTTTTGATTTGTAGTGGACACATTGGAGAAACGGCGGTTGAATATTAAAAATTGTACAGGAGCGGAGTTTAAACTTAAAAAAAAAACTGTTCTTCTGGTATTAGGTTTTAATAGGTTAATTTCTGGTTTATCTCCTAAATAACGGGCGTTGCTGCTCCGAGGAAATAGTAATGGTGGTTTGTATTTTTTAATAGAAAAATACTGACTAAAGTGGAATTTTGTGTTATTATTTAACGTGTGCGCAAGGAACAGATAAGAAGAGAACATATTATTATGTAGATACATACCAACAACGAGTGCCATACGCGGATGCATGACTACAAGCGTTATATTATTTTCAACTTCAACTAAAGTGCTACGGAAACAACAGAGTACAGTAATATTATTATAGAACGGAAACTAATGAAATAGGTGTATCTTTAAACTACGCCACTGTTGACTAGTATTATTTACCATAATTCATCATTAGGTAGGTACCTGTTGCTATCCTAATAGTTAATAACATAAAAACTAAGCCTTCGGAAACAAAGTTTAGCGTTTCCTGGAGTAACACCAAAATATTTTATTTAGGTTCAGTTTAGGAAAAAGTACCTAACTGTTTAGGCTATCTATTTAGTACCTAGGTTCTTAAGTGATAATTTAATAACACGGCGAATATTTTACAATAAAGACTAAATTCTGAGTTATGGTATGAGACACACAAACTTAAGAATATCGTTAATATACCTACTACTTATAGTGGGCAGCTAAATTAGGTAAGTATAAGGATATCCATTAACAATTAACAACACCCAGTCATTTTCCTAAAGTATCAAAATTCAAAAAGTCTCTCGTTGACTATGTGTAATAAAATATTTAATTTCTTATGCATTCATAAAGATATCTCTACACAATCGACCATTATCGACGCTTAACCAACCAATTTAAATCATATTTATTTCGCTACATTCGTATTACATGTAAGTACCTCTGTTCAACCCGGCTTGTTCCCCGACAATAATAATTTCTTAAATCTTCGGTATACTTAATTAGGTGATAATTGTAAACCGGTAACACTCAAAAGGCTTTGACTTAATGGTTAAACACAAGAAGAAAGACACTGGATATAAATGTTCTGCAAATAACTATCACGACCAAATACTGAAACGGGATCACTCGAATTATTATTATTTATTCGGAACGAATATACACGTTACGCGTAGCCCGGACAACGTGCCCGGTACTGCGATATACATGGCATTCACGATATAATGTTCGACACAGTTATAACGATAACACCAACTTGGGAGTTAAGTATCGGATAAAACGCTATTGAATACGAACAAATACAATACGAGCGTCGAGCTATCGGAGCGGCACGGCACCCACGCGGCAGCACCGAGGCTCACAGACAAGAATTTCATTAAAGTTGCAATTTTGCTAATTAAATTTCTTCTAGTATTTTGTTAATGTTTACGTTAACATCAAATTAAATTAATTTTAATTATTATTCTCAACATAAATAGAAATAAAGTGGAAAAGAAATATGAACTTAGATAGTCATTAACAGTAATTGACACCCTCCGACCCTACCAAGGCTCTTGACCTGTAAAATATGACATTAATAATTCATTGAACCCTTACTTGACCCTTTGATGTAAAGTTCAATCAAATCTATGAATGAAATAAGATAAGTCATGGTTCATTCATTAAAACACCTTTTTTGATAAGTTTAAAACGTTTGCTTCTTTTAGTTTTAACAATTATAAAAATATTTTGAATGCGTAGAAAATTATATTATTATTATAAACAACTTCATTTTTGGTTTGGTTTATCGCATTGTAATATTATTAATTGAAATAAATTAATGTGTTATAGTAAAATACTACCATATTGGTACAAAGAGTATGAATGCCCACACTTAATTTTGAACTGTTTGTACCATAGTGATGTACAACAAAAGTGTCGATTGTTTGAAGTGAAACTGAAAGTCTTGAGTTGAAGTGGCAGACGTTGAAGTGGCACCTTCACTATTTGTTTTTACAGTTTACCTTTACAATGGGTGTTGTGGATTCTCTCTATGCCTTATTTTACTTGTCTGCCGTTTTCACCAGGAACAGCAAATACAATATGTATAATCGGAAGAAAACCGCATACTAGAGGTTTTAACAGTTTTATCTTAAAATATTAGTTGTTGTTCGATAAATATTTTATTTTAATAATTTAATATTAGATAATCCCTTCATATGTATAATATTTTCTTGTACCTTTAAGGTCTTAAACAAATATAATTTGTAAAGTTTTAAGTACGGATTAGTAGTGTAAGTGATCATGCGTAAGACTTAAACTTGACTAACAGTATACAATTTCCGAGCTTTCAAAAAGTTTTTCACTAAAAGTAAACAAAAATGAAGGCAAGCATAAACAAACCATATAACAACTAGCTTCTTTCTCGATTAGATGAATAGGAATTTGACAGGCACTGTACAATTACTAAAAATCTAAATAACTTACTGTTTTAACAAACTATATATATATCAGTCTAAATCTCTCTAGTAAATGGTTCTTATATCTTATACATTTTTATAAATAACCAAGGAAAGATCGTTTATCTGACTTTCCTAATAATACACAAAAATACATTTTACAAGATGACTCCCTATTAACTGTTGTTGCTGTAGAAGAATCTTGTAGAATACACCGCAATTACTCATCACAATTTTCCTTAAACATTACATACAGGAACAAATATCATGGCTGACTTCCAAGAAGGGGGTTGAACTTCTTTGAATTCGACCACGATTTTTTTTCCTGTTATCGAATTAACTGTAATTTTCGATAAAAGTTATTGTTAAAGAACATCCCTAGATAAATTAGTTGCCGGCTAGCCAACTCAACAAAGCGTATAGCGTATGCCAAAATTGCCAGAACCGTCGAACTGTTTTTTGTAGTTGTATCTTGTGTGAAGCGTTTGTAGACGTTAAATATTACAAGGTTCAGAAGCGAAAGTGTTAAATAATAATCAAAGAAATGTCCAGTAGCAACAGTAGAAAACTGCTCAAATATGTCACAGAACTTAGCGGTATAAGATCAAGAAACTGTAAGTATAAATTATAAATCAAACCAAAATTTTACACTCGATAAGTTTATTGGTTAGGTAACTTTTATTTTGAATTAACGTCTGAATGAAATCTTACCATAAAACTCTAAATCTTATCAAACATAGTTTATTTTAATTCATAATTGTTACAATTATCGTATACTATATGAATTGCAGAGCAAACTAGAACATTGGATGATGCAAAGTACATGTCAATGAATTAGCAACAATTTAAATATCTGTCTGGTGATCAATTGGTTGATTGAATGGATATGCAGATAAATGATTACTTGGTTGCTTTTTTATTTTTTTTCACAACAATTACTACAAAAACAGCTGCGGAAATAGCAATAATTCAAGTCACTATTTAAATAAACGCGTAAGGCGTCTAGGTTTTTGTCCAAGTTTGTCCACCACTTTGTCAATGAAATCAGTGTCCTCTTCTATCCCTTTCCTATGAACACTGAGCATGCATAGGCATCTCCCATAGTTAAATGATTTAAAAAACACTCGACAAAGATATGTTCCAGAGACTTTAATTTAAACTCTCGCATTGATTTGAATTTGACATTAATTTGCTACTAGTACTGAAAAAATTAAGAAATGTTCCTAATTAGGCACTGTAATGTGTAAAAGCAGTTTTGCACCTCCCTAAAAATAATTCTGCCGGCACCCATCAATGGATGTGTTTACTAGTTGTTACATGTATTTGTGATAAATAGAAAATTCCAATTTAACCAACTACTTTAATTTAGATACCTTATATCCAATATTTGAATATTACCTTCACATAATACAAGTAATTTTTATGTGTCACCTTAATATCTTAATTTCTTTATAGATGGAACTGCTAAGAGAGTTGTGGCTAAGAACCCTGTTGTGGAAATGGATGGTGATGAGATGACTCGTATCATTTGGTCTATGATCAAAGAGAAGCTTATATTTCCCTATGTTAAGGTAAATACATCATGCCTGTGCTTTATTAATGACTAGCTTTCTCGCGTGGCTTTACTTGCATGTACATATTCATATATTTTGCATGGTACCCTAATTCTTTTTCCAAAATAAAAGTAGCCTAAATTACTCCTTATATTACCAGCTATCTGCCAGAGAAAATTCTGTGGAAATCAGTCCACCGGTCCGGAGTCTTGAGTCCGGAGATTAGCCGGAACAAACAGACACCCAAACAATAAAATCTGATTTTTACGCATAGGTATCATGCAAATAACTGTATGAGTTTAAAAAAACTATTATTTTGAAATTACAAACATACACTTCAATTTTATTTATTTGTATTGATGAGCTATGAAAATTTACTCGGATAAATCATCCAGAGGAAAAACATAGCCCATAGGTCAATAAGCCCTTGTTTATATATGTAGGTTTATTAATGTTACACGATTATTAATAGTTCTTTTCACAATTATAGTATTAAAACTTCCACCAATTTATTTATAAATGTATGACATCTGTGGAAACCCTTAAGACCTAAAGCTTGAAATTAAAATTTTATTTCTTTGCAAATGCTGTACATGTAGTAGGTTTATATTTAAATGCACATATTTAATTAATCTTTTGAGAATATTCTAATTTTAATTAATCGTTTTTAAGATACTGAAGCCTTAAATATAATCTTTAAAACATCCAAAGTATTTAGAACTATTCGACAGATCCTACATATACTGCTACAAGTGCAAAATTGTAACTTTACAGGAGAGTGATTCTAATCTAAAGCTCGTGACTTTGTATCTTTGAAAACAATTAATAGTTTAAAATAAATTGTACAGGGTATAATAAAATATAGGTTAAGATAAAGCTATTGATGCAAAAAAATCAATTTTCGTCATTTTGCTGGTTATACCAGTAAACGTAGGACCCGTCGTATTGATTGTTCAAGGTTTCAAAATAAAATAAAAAACAGGTATAAAGCAGGTTCGAACAACATTTCAAACTCTCTTTTTTAATAACTCTAACAACTTAACAACTCTCTCTCTCATTTTGTTTATGAAACTCTGAACTTTTGCTGAAGTTCAGTAAATGTAACCTAGTAAATGGTAGCTTCTAATTCTTACACAATTTCATTTCTTAAAAAAAAAAAATGAAATGTAAAGTGAAAGAGAGTAATTTAAAAGCATAAAAAAATGGGTTTGTTATTTTCATTTAATGAAATTAAGCACATCAGACATGTTTCCACACATGTGTGATAGTTGACAAAAGTAAAGTTTTAACTGAAAAATTAAACTTGAAGAATTCAAGTGGGCAAGAGTATAAAAAACAATCATTCATTTTTACTACACAGTCATATGACTGGTATTACTGCCAATTAAATTGCATGTTATTTTTTATTAATTGCATGTTGTAGTTGATATGCTGCCAGTGGCGTAACTATACTATCCGTGCTCGTGGCTAATTCATCTTATGTGTGTGAGTCTGACTCACACATGGCCTTTATTTTCTAACTCGTCTATTTTATTAGGTTTATTAAATTAGATAACTTGTATAGATTAAATTCAAAATTAATACATTGTGTAATTAGTGCCTCCTGTGTTAGGGGCCTTTGGTGCCCGGAGGCCCACTCGAGCCGGAGGCCCGTTGCGTTTTGCCCGCCCTGCCACCCTATTCTTACGCCACTGCTGAATGGGTATTGTTTTTTTTATCTGTTGAGTTAATTGTTAGAATATTATTATATAGTTGATAAATTTTCATATTTTATTAGTATAGGTACCATTTAATAACTTATTCTAACAACAACTATTTGTTTTGGTTTTAAATGGTACATATTGACACTGATGTCGAATATAACGCGGTTTCGCTTTCGCTCATTCATCACCTTGTCTATATTGTTAGAAGTATTTACAAAACATACACTATATACGTAACATTTTTTTTTCAATCTATCAATTATAAAACAATTGTAAAGTAGACAACTGCAATTATCAAATGCAGGTTATCAAGTATTAGTTCTGCGAAAATTTCTTATCACATTACATTAGTGTGTCAATGTTACCATTTGCAATTATCATCATCATTTTATTAACATAATCGCGTATTCTCGTGTAAACACACTCTTATCTGTAAAACTGTACACACAAATTTGATAATACATTTTATCTTTGTTACATAATGACAACTTATACATACAGAAAACAGATAGTTAAAACATTGTTTTATGAAATTCTAATACGTAAATAGATCTTAATCGGCAGTAAACTGCAAAGTTTAGCGCGCCTGGTTTGTAAGCACAATGTTAAATTTAATATTTTATTAATCCGAAATCTACGCGGTTATACCAGCTTAGACCTCGGTTGTGTCACTCGGGTCTTAGTTATATTCCATGATACAATTAATCTGTCTCATCAAAATCAGTCCTGCGGATTTAGCGCGAAGAGAGCCAAACATTCAAACTAAAAAAGTACTGGCTATGAGAATTATAAAATGAGAGCTGAATGCTAGTTTCTGTTCTCATTCGGAAAAGACGAAGAAAGAAGAAAACAGAATACAAATTAAATAGCACTGTTTATATTACGTTGTTTATGACTAGGATCGCTCGAACATCCCGCGGATGTGGTCACGTAGCCAGTGTTTTTTGGTAGTATGTATACTAAGGCACACTACCATAAAACAGACAAAGTCATCGCCTTAACTAGCATTTTATGCGCCTAGTGCAAGCTTCTAAAAGTGCCCCCAGAAAAATTCCGCGACAAATGCAAATTTTCAAGATATTAATACTAATTATAACTACCAAGAACCCCAAAGAGGTACCGGAAAATCTGGAGAATCCTCTCTTCTTCTCATATTCCATAATTTTTTCCTCCCTGATTATTGAGTCTATGAGCAGTGTGGCTTGAAATAGGACGTAGTGACTAAAGTGGAGTGAATTGGAAAGGTTTTACTGAGGTGGTATAATCACTTAGAAAGAATGAGTGCGGGACGAATAGCGAAATAAAGGCAAGCGATGCCGATAGAGGGCGACCATGAACCAAACAAAAAAACTATAGCTATTTAAAGATTTTCTTTACACTCATTTCTTATTACGAAATCTTTGATAACACTTTCATACGACTAAAGCCGTGCTTTGTCTTGCTCATTCGACAAAATCGCTAGGCCAGACATTACTCGTATTACGGTACTAACTACCAGGCATGATCCGGTTTGATCATTTCTGCACCCTTCAGGTTCTACGCCCTGTGCCTGGGCACCGCCCTAGTTATAGCACGCGTTAAAGTAGAAACAAACAGGCACTTGACCCTTCACTACATGTGACATCGTACTATATCGACCATATCGAACCTATACCACGACTGACACATGCCCGGTTCCAATAATCAAGAAACGATTAGTTTTCAACGAAATTTTACCGTCCGTAAGCAAAACGAATCGTTTCTTGATTACTTATAGGAACCGGGCAACAGTGACCGTTAGCAAGGTAACCACCGAAACTGCTGGAGCGTCGATAGTCTTACTAAGTATACTACCATTTTATATTCTTATATTAATTTAGTCTACTTTCTACAGCTGGATTGCTTGTACTATGACCTGGGCCTGCCACATAGAGATGCCACTAACGACCAGGTTACTATTGATGCCGCTCATGCTATCCTCAAGCACAATGTTGGTATCAAGTGCGCCACTATTACTCCTGATGAACAAAGAGTGGAAGGTACACAGTTTCAATTATTCACATACAAAGCATGTCATAAGTAAAATTGTTATGGAATATATTATGAAATTTATATTATTTATATTTATCATATTTATATACCTATATCATAAAATATTTTTATTATTGATACAACTTTATACGTCCTATCCCTTTTATTTGAAAGTGCAGATAATAACTCTGACTCAAATGACATATTGGCGCTTGGCTCATTGACCGTCATATAGGTCATTGATTCTGGTATAGCGTTCTCTGTGGTTTCTGTAACTTAATAATTACAGAACCCACATGAAAACATCGTAAAACAAACTTCCCATTATCAATAGGAATTTAAGTTGAGGGAAAATCTAAATTGAAAAACACCTTCAGAAGAAACTTTTTTTCTAGAGTTCAAGTTGAAAAAGATGTGGTTGAGTCCTAACGGAACAATTCGTAACATTCTCGGCGGTACGGTATTCCGTGAGCCAATCTTGTGTCAAAGCATTCCCCGTGTAGTGCCTGGCTGGACCAAAGCCATCGTGATTGGTCGTCATGCGCACGGAGATCAGTATAAAGCACAAGATATGATTATATCCAAACCTGGAAAGGTAAGCTACATATAAAAAGCTTTTGTTCAATGGCCTGTTTCTAAAACAGATAATAATGCCCGCCTTAAACACATAATAATCCGAATATGACATATCTATTACATTTTGTTTATGTACAAGGTTTGAGATTATATGAAACAAAAGAGATTTTATAGTACACATAAATGATAGTTTCGATCTCCTGTGAGATTGGCTCCTTGGCCAGTCAATTTGGCTTTATTATACATTTTTTTACGTCCAAAGCGTTCACTACGTTCCGTGATAACTGTGATTAGACTATATGTCACTATATGTATAAGGGGTTTAATTACGTGTTTACCCGGATGTCGAGGGTGGGGTTTTTATTAAACGGGTTTTGCGTTTATCGTTTATCTGAGTAGTCGCAACTGCGTCCTACATTTTTAAACAATGATAAATGCAGTCAGATAATAAAGGTCAAAGTACATTTGACACGAAAGTTAATAATTACGTCTTTGAAATTGTACGTCAATTAACCATCTTTAACCTTAGTCGGGTTATTAATTTTAAGGCACAGCTCTTAGAAATGTCATTGTGTTGTAAGGTCGTTACTGAGCAGAAACTACCCTAAAACTAAATTAATACAACATTTTTCCAAGTTAAGCTTGTTTGCATAGGGCAAAATACTATTTTTATATTTTATTTTTATGATATAGGCAGGCAAACGAGCAGACGGGTCACCTGATGGTAAATGACTACCGCCGCCCATGGGCACCTGCAACTCGGAGTCGTAAGTGCGTTGCCGGCCTTTAAGGTGGGAGTAGGGAACGGGGGGAAGAGGGGGGCAAGGGTTAGTTCCTTCAGTCACCTCACTCACTCGGCAAAAAGCAATGAATCATTGCTCCACTGCCGGTTTTCTGTGAGGCCGTGGTATCACTCCGATCGAGCCGGCCCATATGTGCCGAAGCATGGCTCTCCCACGATAAATGTAGATATCAAATCAATCAATCAATTAGAATATACAAAAGTATATTCTAATTGATTGATAGTTGTATCAACTATCAGCAATTGAATAAACATACCTAATAAAAAAAAAATAGTTATTGCTTAAAGTTACATAAATTTATCCAGGAGCCTCAAGCTGAGGGGTGGGGCAGCCGGTCAGTTAGCAAAACTGGCCCAGGACGGCGGTTTATGTCTCCTTATCAAACGATACGATAACATTAAAAATGTATGTCAAAATATGACGTTTTATAAATATGGAACTTCGGATAAATTAGATAAAAAAATGATTTTAGCTATTAACCAGTATGTATAGATTAGATTAATCAGTAGAGGGAACTCCCTAAATTTGCGTGTATCATGGCGTTAAGGCGCGCCACTAGGCCCCCACTGGCACCATTATTAAACCCAAGAACCCATATTTTGTGCGGTTCTAGAGGGGAAATGGACGGTCCGCCAGAAACGGTCTTATCAGCTATTCATTTGATGTTTTTATAGAACCTTTTATGATCTAGAATTCGTTCATACTTTGTTTTATGACCGTAGATTTTATTTAGATAGATAACATTAATAAAAAATCGTGACTGTATTAACATTTTTGGTTTGCCATATTCCTTGACAATGGTTTCTTATTGTTATGGGATTAGGTTGAAATGGTATACACAGCAACAGATGGGACAATTGAAAAGCGCCAGTTATTTGACTTCAAAGGACCTGGCGTTGCCATGAGCATGTACAACATCGATGAGTCTATTCGTGCGTTTGCTCACTCCAGTTTCCAGGTTTGTACTGATCTTGATTGTATATCTAAAATTATAAATGTCCTCAATCACTAACTGAGACTGCCAATGTTATCAGAGACGATGCCAAATAATATTTGTTTTTAAAAGTCGTTGATAAAATCTCAATATGATAAATGTATGACGCACTACCTACAGCGTGACTATCGCTGTTTAAAGTGTTTTGCAACGTTGGAGATTGTTTGAATTCTCATCACAATTTAAAGTAATCTGTACTTTTTTAGGTCTCCCTCTAAGACTAACTGAATAATATACAGGGTGTAAGTGACACCGTACGGAATCCTGAAATAGTGTATTCAGACCATCATTCTGAGTCGAAAATCATTGTCATCAATCAATCATCAATCATTTTCTGCCGGAAAATTCATAATTTTTCATTTTGTTTATTTTACATTTTTTTGCTTAAAAGTGATATCACAATGAGTAAACAGACTATTTTACCGAAAAATATTTAATAAATACCGCATCCAGCCCAAAAACTGCAATGTAATCAATCGAATAACATTTTATGCAATCAACTGGCCTGACGGCGCCGAACGTTTAAGGTCATTCACCGTACCGCACTAAAAGAATACCTACACATGTTGCGTGTACATTGCGTAGCGCCAAATGAAACCAATGACTATAAATTCTCAATCTCGCATTTTTATGATGAACTGACTTTTGTATTGTAATAAGTATAAACAGAAAGAGGTTGTTGTAAGTTTTTAGCGTAGCTCAAACTTTATTTAATAACAATGTTAAAGGAATTTGTGTTTGATACCTGCGTGCACCAGTAGCAGCACAGGTCTGTCCACAGTCAAACCGAGTCAAATCGATATCACTATGCAACAACAAAAAAATCACCAACACCCCGAATAGTAATTCGAATTAAGTATACATGGTAAACATCGGGAAACAAAATAATGTTTCAATATCACATCCCAAAAGACAGATAATGGAAACCTTATTTTTTCGTATTCTGCAAAACTTGTTTGAGACTAGTCACAGGTTAATCATAAAAATATATAATTGCTGTGACATAAGTCGTAAAAACATTTAGATTACTCATAAGTCCCATCAAATGTCGCAGAATTGTGTTGATTCCTCTAACTCATTTGCTATATTTGTAGTCAATCTATTCCTAATAATCAAAAAGTCCAAGTTCTCCTTTTTTTTGAGACATATTATAAAGATTATTTTAAAATTGCAATTAAAAAAACGGGTGGTGGGTGCCTAAAGTGTGTTCTGTAAATTCTATAAAATAATCACAGATTTTCATTACACAAGGTTGCTCTTAATTAGATGCCTTTTTTTTATCCAAAAAATCACGTAGACGACTCTTAATTTTGTTTGTCAACTGTCATGGATTTCTCAAAAAATAATAATTACGTGGGTGAAATGTTCTGACACATAATGGTTGTCTGGCGCTACCACAGCCCCCGGATATTCCAGTTCCAGAAAGACCGTCCAGTTTAACATGAAACTTAACTTTGTTGTTGTAAGAATTTTGTGAAAGTGGTTCAAAGAGACGGACTTGGAATTTCGTTTCTCAAAACAAAATTTCCTTGGTTAAGTAAGATTGAAATTAAAGAAGGAATTTTATAGGGCTGATATAAGAAAATTAAGATGATGAACAACGACAAAATGACAATGATCCCAATATTTATCTAACCTTAGTTCCATGAAGAAAATGCTTGGATGGCTTTTGTCGTTACAAAACACCTATTTCCACGGCAATCACAAATCGTCTGATTTCCATGTAAACAAAAATGAATGCTGGATGCTCATCACAAACTAATTGCATGCAATACAATTTGTTTAGTATGTGACGAACACCGAGGAAGTTTTCATTAAGAAATTGCAAAATTTAAGCAGTTTTATCAGGTAAGATCCAGGAACCAGTCATGCTTGCAGACTACTTTCAGAGCCTCTGCGACCACTGACTATATAGTAGGAACGAGAATCGTTCCGAAGAAAAAAGTTCATATTATAAAATATAGGAAAATACTACTTTGTACAAATTTTAATAAAAATTAATAAGTGCTTTTCGCTACTAAATCTGATGTAATGGAACAATTTCATTTGTACACCTTACTTAGCTTTAAGGTGAAGAATAATAATTACACACTGTAAACCCGGTAAAAATAAAAAGTATTTAATTTGTTGCGTAGTGTATTTATTACGACGTACTTAATTAGTAGCGAGATTCAACTGATCTAATTAGTAGAAGTACAATTAGGTTTATCTGAGTATGACATATGGAATGGTTTTCATTCTTTGGTTTGAAGTATAATTATCTATATTCAGGTGGCGTTGCAAAAAAAATGGCCGTTGTATTTGTCCACTAAAAACACAATTCTTAAGCGATATGATGGCCGCTTCAAGGACATCTTCGAAGAAGTATATCAAAGGTATGTTACCTTAGATTTAACATACTTTAGTTTTGGTCCACAAATCTGCATAATCCCAAAAATATGATTTGAAATGAGTTTGTTTTATTGTTATGTACCATTTATGTGTATCAGATTTTTTTCATTACCAAAAGATGGCGTCTGATGCTAAAGTTTCTGTAATAACTATAAGTTACGATGAGAAGCCGAATTAAGATGACGTCAGCAGTGCATAAGTCCATAAATAAAACGAAAATATTTTTATCAGTAGAATAAATTAAAATAAAGGCATCTTAACATCCGGTTTATGAAGCCACTTTTTGTTTTAAACAAATGAAAATTTATTCAAAAATGTTATCACAATAACAATGCGCACTACAATGTTTAGGTTTTATGTTATACTGTAATAGTTTATAAGATTGCTTCAGTTAACGTAGATCTTGTCGAACACTTTATCTCCCGGTAACAGCGTAAGGTACCCTGTGTCCTTTTTGATACCCCTAACAACGTGTATGCAAGATTTCATGATAATGCGCTAAGTTGTTAAGGCGTTAAAGCCTAACAAACAAACAAACGAACTCCCATTCGTATGCTATTACTTATCTATATACAGGGTGTAAGAAACACCGTATCAAATATTGAATTAGTGTATTCAGACCATCATTCAGAGTCGAAAATCATTAGAATTTTCTGCCGGAAAATTCATGTTTGTTTTTTAAATTTTTAATTTTTTTTGGTTAAAAGTGTTATCACAATGAGTAAACAAAACATTTTACTGAAAAAACCCCGTACAGCCAAAAACTGCAATGTAATCAATTAAACAACATTTATGCAATCAGCTGCTTTGACGGCGCCGTACGTTATGTTATAATGTACGTTGAAATGTTGTTTGGAAGATATATTAAGCAGAAGTTACTAATATAAGATGGCATATAATTTGTATTTGTACATTTAATATCAAGGAGAAATACATTTTGTAGTTATTCCCTACCAGCGATTACAAGAAGCAGTTCGAGGACGCAAAGATCTGGTATGAACACCGACTGATCGACGATATGGTGGCGCAAGCCATCAAGGGCTCGGGTGGTTTCGTATGGGCATGTAAGAACTACGACGGTGATGTACAGTCGGACATTGTAGCTCAGGTCAGTTAAATATACATATATTATGTATCTTTAAAGAAATTTATTCGGTGTGATGCTAAGATCGAACACGTAACGTGAGCCAGAGAGCGATGTATCGTATCGAAACACTATTAGAACCGTTAATGTAGGTACTGTAAGATATAACATTGTTCATAGCTGTCGGGTCCGTTGCAGTTACATGCAAAACATCAACTTTTTAACAACAATATTATTTTGCTACCTTTAATTGAACAGTTTAACAAACACGTTCATTAAGTACTCTCGATCGTATCCTAAATAGACTTTAAAATAATTTAGAGAACAGAATGTGGCAAAATTGACCAGGGGACGATGATGGCTATTGTAGAGTTTCCAGAACTTAGGATTCCAGTGACTGTATATGTATACTCTTAACTCTAGCCGATTGGTATCGGTCATGTTAGTGCGGTGGGTATTGTAGTAGCATGTATCGCAAACATTGGTTATTTAACAACACTCGATGTCAAACCAATCTTGACTGACAGTTAGGATTTATGTTTATCTTAATCCTAACTGTCAGTCAAGATTAGGTAGTAGAAAAACGGAGGTAATTTTATTTCCCGGCCGGCGAGATATCGAGCAAATATTTTAAGATAAGATTATGTTTTTAAATTAGGTTAATATTACATGGGCATGTCTACGAAATTGAAAAAACTTTCTAAGAAATTGCGTGTAACGTAGAATTACTACTGTCTGTTAAGTATTTTATAAAATACTAGCGGACCCGACAGATGTTGTCCTGCCTGAACGTAAAAAAATATTATTCCTCGAACCCTATCGCAGCGCCATGTACCAGGTCCAATTGTAAATCTAAACCATTTTCGAGTCGACCTAAAACACAAAAAAAAATCATTAAAATCGGTCCAGCCATTTAGGAGGAGTTCAGGAACATACACACGCACAGAAGAAATATATATATATATATAAAGATATCGCAATGAAATGAAGATTTTAATCTCTTTTAAGGATGATCTGTGAGGCAGAAATGCCAAACAATTAGCGTGTGTTTGATTTATTGAATGCTGTACAGGGCTATGGTTCTTTGGGCATGATGACATCAGTGCTGATGTGTCCGGACGGACGAACTGTGGAGTCTGAGGCAGCCCACGGCACAGTTACGCGCCACTACCGCATGCACCAACAGGGCAAGCCCACGTCCACCAACCCCGTGGCGTCTATCTACGCGTGGACGAGGGGACTCGCACATCGTGCACACCTGGACGGTACGCCGGAGTTGGAGCGATTCGCACTGTCCCTCGAAAATGTAAGATATTACTTACCCATATTTTATTAATAAAAATACCTTTATTTACTTAAATTGTGGAGAAAGGATGACAAATGAACTATGAGCATAAGACTCATTTAGCCCATAGTGGCATGCAAATATTAGGTAGGTACATTATGATGGCATTGATAATAAAAAAACAGAAAATACAATTACCAATTAAATTAAAACTGACACACATGCAAAATTTTATTTTATTAGGGAATTGAAATTGAAACAAATAATATCATATTTGTTTTATTCGCTTCTGGTTTGCTAGCTTTTGTTTAAAGGATTACAATGTTTCATATCTTATCAAATATCACACATAAATGGAGATCTATGTGGCGAAGTATTTTTAACGTCGCATGTGGCTTCGTCGCATGAAATGCTTAATTTTTTTAGGGATATACAAATGCATTGTACATTCTTGGACACTGAGATACGTCCAATTGTGTTAGTATTTTATTTATATTTGTTTTATAAATTAAGCCTTATTGATAAAGAAATTAACAGAGATGCACATTGTTTTATCAGATCATTAATGTGGCTTATTGCAAAAATAAATACTGTTATCAAAATCACGTATCTTTCCACTAAAGAAATTACCGATTTAGTAACTGCAATATTTCACTATGATACATATTATCGCCACCCGGCAAAAAAGTGTCATATCACATGTTAGGTACGTTTTGGCATTTTTATAGCATTGAATGGCAAATGTAGCAACTGGCTAGCAGCATAGCAGCTGTAAAAACATTGTTTTTAGCTCAGTGAAAAAGGAAACAAAGGTCCCTTTTTCACTGAGCTGTTTTGTTCGTTTGTGTTGTTGTGTCGTGTTTTCTCGAAATAGCTGTTTTTGTATTACGACACTTTTTTGCCGGGTGACGTTATAATACCTACCTATTGATAAAAATTACATGTTGAAATTAGTCGTAAACAAAAATACGAGGACCAGGTACATACAAGTACAATTTACCTGCAGCAATTGTGTAATTATTTTACAGACTTTCACCAATTGCCACTGCGTTAAATTTTGTGGATTTTATCCACATAGGATATTATTTGTGTGATTCACATATAGTTTTTCTAAGAGTTTAAATAATCAGTATAAAGTTATGAAACCTCCTAAGATAAGTACCTACTTCTACTGTTTGGTTACTTAATCCAATCAAATTATTTATCAAAAAGTAGATATGTACATTTTGCTAACCATTCATTCTGTTGTCAGAAGATATTGGCATTTCGCGTTGAAAGAAGAGTTCAATGCACTTCCTAAAAGTGGTAATAAAATGGCAGTTGCTCGCTTCTGCGGCAAAAGGCCTGGGAAACAAGTAAAGCTTGTTTTGAAGTTGGGTCAATGGCACTTACAATAACGCCACTTGAATTATTACTTCGCGCTTAACGTATTTAAATGTCAGAATTCGTTGTTTTTTGTACGGTTTTAGCAAAACCAGGATTACCAATGGCATGGAATATTGTATATTTTCGTAAGAGTTTTCTAGTACTCTTTAAAGTTAATAAGAAAAATAGCTTTTCAAAATATATTTTTTTGGGGTCAATTTGAATTCAAAACTCAATATGTTTATTGCTTTCCATAATGTTTGCTTAGGTGGTAAGTTACAAATATGATATCAGATCATCATGGACCCTGTCGGACACAGCAATAGATGCGAGATATTCCAAATTATTTACTACTATTTTCTGCTGATAATTTATTGGTTGCGATTTGGTTCAACTAGAATCGTTTGTGTCATTCAGGTATTCGCTGATACTGTAATAACATTTGTGTAGAAGTAATTGTTTTAGTTTATTTATGAATACATTGAATTTTGTTAAATTTCTAATTTTTTTGGGTAATTTATTATAAATTTTAATAGACCTTACTTGAGTGATATTTGAATGAATTTGAAGTCGAGAAGATGGTAGATTTAGTTATGGTACGGACTAAATCTACCATCTACGCCATAGCGTAGTGTGTAGTTTTGTTGTTTATCCTTTCTCTTTTTGTGAAGATGTTGATTTTTTCGTACGAATGTGCATATTTCCAAAATATAAATTGATGGCAGTGTTAGTATATTGTGTTCGTTAGAGTGTGGTTTACTTCCTTCGTTTTACATCAAGGAAGATGATAGACGCTAATAATATTAATTCATTTCTTTTTATATAGTTGCTACTTTTCGATCGTTTCCTTTAAAATGTTTTAAATTCTAACAAAAACGGCCAAGAATGAAAACACTTACATTAACGTTGGACTAAAAGAAACCGGTGGGAGGGGGGGGCCCTTCTGTACCAACAATAGGTAACGTTCGAGTTACAGAATTTTCAATGTTGTAATTCAAATTATTGTATTGCCAATGATATTTCTACAAATTTGTGCAAACACTTCAAATCAGGATTATATTTATATGAATCTAAATATGGGTAATTTAATTGAAAGATAGACATTCCTAGCCTTCTAGGCGCATTATATAACAATAAGCCGTGTCTCGCCTTTATAAATTATGTTTATTTAGGCATTTATATCAATTGACCGGTCCAATAAAATCTTATTTACAGGCATGCGTCGAGTGCATTGACAGTGGGAAAATGACAAAAGACTTAGTGATTTGTATTCATGGACTGGCAAACACCAAGGAAGGCATGTACTTACACACCGAAGATTTTCTTCAAGCCATCGCTGATCAACTTGAATATAAACTAAAAGCTTAAATTTAATGTAGGAGAATTTTCTTAGTGAAAAGATTGTTCTAAATTTCTATCAACACCATTAACTTTGATAAGTAGATAAATGACTTCGCTGTTGATTTAAAAATACCTATTTCTAAAAATGTTTTAATTTTATAGCTATTCTTTATTCACAATTTTATTTTAAAATATAATACACCATGTATATACAATTGTTTTGAAGCTATTTTTATATAATCATCAGGATTTTTATTTTATAGTGTCTATATGATTACCACAGTTACCAATATTTACAATACAGCACTGAATCATTGTTGTAGGTACTTTTAAACGTAATAATATTTATGAATTCATTTCACAAGGTCATGAAAGGTGCTTTACGTGAGACAAGAGATATGTATCACATATTATAAAGAATGTTGAGACTGACAAAAGGCAATCTTGTAATTAAAGACATTTGATATTTAGCGCGATGTTCCCACCACCGAGTTTTTGATATTTAAGTCTTAGTAATTTAGCACTCTTAAATACACGTTTATGTTGCTGATATCGAGTCCAATTACCAGATTATTTTTCTATATAGATATCTAGATATTTTAAAAAAATGTTTTTAATGGTTTACCCACTTATTGGTGTAAGTAGGTCTCTAGTTTCACTGTTTAGAAATTGAGATTGTTTTGTGTCCTTTTGATTATGTTACAAGCATAATCTTAAATAAAATTGCTATTTATGTATCTGAGTTTGAAACTGCATGAGATTTTTAGATACTTACAAGATGTGATGTAAGCTCAACGATATATACACTTTTTGAGATACATGTATTTGTTAAATAAAGTAAGTCATTTATATTTTAATATGAATTCGTTTTACTAAAAACTAGTATACAAAACCGCCTTATAAAATGAGTATTTACTTTACAAAATCTCCACTTTACTGGTTTTAATAGAAGATCTCTATGCCCGACCCGATCGAAGGCTTTATTAAGGCTGGCTGCTAACGTAGGCACTCATCATCAGCGGTGTACGGTGTGTGAACGTACGTGTACGTCACCGATTGGATGTTCCTTGTAGAATGGTGCAAATATTTTAAAGGTCACGCATACTATTCGTACGCTAAGACTACTATTTTAAAGGGTAAGAAGGTACACATACTGCAACTTTACCACCACATGAAATGATGTCAATCAAGTTGAAATAAAAACAGGGAGCACACTGTAGGTTTTTTGTTAATTAACAGGTCAGTTAATGAGTAATGTATGAAATCATACATAATATTCAGTTCGTCCGACCTCAAAAAGAAACGCCTGAATAAATTGAGATAAAACCAACGTAATATCGTTATATTAATACCCAGAATTCTTTGTACCTCATTTTAAGACAATTTCGCAAACGTAGTAACGTGAATATTGGAATATTTAGTTATACTTAGAAGAAGTGCAGGAAGCAAGAATTTTTAAACATTATGTCTTACAACTTCACACATCCGTGGCCGTCTGATCCCAAACTAGGCAGAGCCTATAACTGGTAACCAGACTGCTGATAAACATATATATCACTAAATATATACATGCTATAGATAAAAACCACCCAGCATAGAACCAATGATCATGCTCATGAGACAATTATTTGTCCTCAAGCTCAGCAATCAGGAAATCACTAACCACGAGTCACTAGGCCAACAGGCCAGTCAATGGAGCTCGAATGACCTTTTTCTGTTGGAGTCAAACTTTCAAGTAATAGCAGGCTTAGGTAATACTACATAATATTATACTTGTACCGAGTATGTTGTTCAAAGCTCTACAAATAAGAAAATTACAATATAAATATGAGATTCAAATGTTTTATTTACTTTGCCCACAATTTATGTACACAAAAACTAAGTAAAAATATAAATTTTGATTCCATCTGCTATGAGATTAGTTTCATCGTGTGGTCTTTAACAACATCGTACTTCACAAGTGTACTGTATTTCTTCAAGAGTCTTCTCCAATAACATTTTACATCCTTGTCGGTTAAATGATCCCAAATATACTGGAAGCCTCGATTCGCAATTTCAGATGCTAGCTGATCATTTTCTTTAAAAAATATAAGCAGTTGTTTGATATCATCTTGTGTGGCTTTTACACTAATGGGTACGTAATGTACCCATGGTTTCAAAGAAGGGTAGAAAAACTCAAGCCATTGGTCACCAACATGAAAAACTAATGATTTGCAAAGAAACAAATGTTTAAATCGAAAGCTGGCAGCTACTCCTCTATAATTGAATAGGTACTTGAATTTACAGTGCTCTTCAAATGGTACTTCTGATGCTGGCTCGGCGTACAGGGTATCCTGTAAATAAAGGCAAGAGTTTAAAAAGCCCATTACGAAAACAAGTTCAAAGGTCATTTTTGACACGTTTTTATTTGCGTCACTTGTAACTATATAACCAAATCTTGGAAGTAAGTTTAAAGCTACTTTTAATTGTCGCATATTAATGAAACTGTAGGTATATAGTTCAAATTAGGGCATTGTCATCATATGACGACAATGCTATAATTTGAGCTTAATCTTTGAGCTGATCTGATGATGGAGCCAGGAACTCTTCATTGGCTACTAGAAAACCCCTCAAGTTTGAGCTTGTATGATTCGTTTTGACGAGTCCAAAAGATTGGGCTTGGTAACTATAGTCTAATGAAGAAGCTAGGAGGTGGACAGTGAGTCTTTTTTGCTTTTTGATTCGGTTCGCCATTAAAGCATGTTTTTTTAGTATTACTAAAAAAAATTCATTTAAGCAATAGCGCGTGTATCACTATTAGATAATAACCCTTTATAGTGTACTAGAAACCAGCCAGCTTCGCACGGGTAGCAGAGCATATATGCGTAAAAATTTTTCTTGTCATAGTTAATAGATAATTTTAAGAGGAATAATTCCGTTAATATAGTGTTTTCATAAACGTGACTCTATTGGTTACGGTGGTACGCGACGCACGCCAGTAAAGCTGCCAGTCGGCATGGTTTTTTCAGCAAATTTATACAAAACCTTAATGAGTTATACACATAAACCTTCCTCAGGAAGCATTCTATCCATTGGCGAAAACCTTATGATAACCCGTTCTGGACTTTTGAAGTTTATCGCGAATAGACAGACAGACGCGGCGGGGGACTTTGTTTGTTTGAATGATTTTTTTTAATCTACTTGAGTGCATGTAGTTGTCGTTAACCTCGACAATTAAAAAGTTAAAGTACCGTTATCATAATTGCTATTGCTATAATAACAGGTTCGAAGTCCACTTAGTCCATTACACGAGTAAACTAAAACGATCTATTTAGTTCTAGTTCACGAGAATACTAGTGATGTGTGATAGTGATTCTTGTTAAGTACATAAGTACAAGTTTAAAATGAAAACCTGTCACGCTTTTAACCGACTTCAAAAAGGAGGAGGATCGACTGTTTTCTGATATCTTCCCCAGTTCTGAAGCGATTTAAATAATATTTTTTTAAATTAAATTGGTTGTACAAGATAGGTCCCATTTGAACAAAATATTGTTGCCGTCTCGCCTAAATTAAGACACGTGGAACCATCTCTTAACGAATAACGGAACTCGTCGAATGTTCTAAGAAAACTTTCGAACATTCCAGGATGTTCAACGATGTTCTAGAACTTTCCAGAGGGGTATCGAGTCAGTCGGATTATTACGAGATTTTTCAGGAAAGATCACGAACTTTCTATGAGATGAGGTCGCTAGTATAAAAAGGCGTATACGGTGTGGATAGATATTGATATCTGGAAAACCGGATCAACAAATCCGGCATCATTAGACGTCAACCGGATCCGGTACCACTTTACCGAATCCGGAAAAAAAACGATTAGATTGCAAGTCCATAACCGACAAGAATAGAAACTGAAAGGGTCTTTGTAACCACTGGCTATATTTGTCACTGTATAAGAAATCGATACGATTATTTAAAATCATTATACCGAAAATAATTATTTAATGTCATTTAAGTAATGTTATCTTAAATAATTATTTAAGATAGAATAACAGAAATATTGTGTTCAAATTCAAATTCAAATTCAAAATCATTTATTCAATTAAGACACTAAGTGACATTTATGAACGTTAAATTGAAGCTACTGTTAAAAATCATAGATCGACGCAAATAGACGCCACAGAATGAATAAAGAATAGGATGGTCGAGGTAAATTAGGTGAAAACACCAAAATCTACTGCCTGCTTGTGTCGATCTATAACTTCCAGTTTCCAAAATGCGTAGAGCCCTATGAGAAGAATACTGGCAAAGAAACTCATGGCCACTCTTTATAAAAGTCAGATCTTCAGGTACAATGGTATTAGTGTTACATAAAAGATAAGCATGATGCAAGCTGTTGCCACTTGAATTACATTTTATTGAAATGCTCCAAAAGCTAACGTACAAACAAAAAATATCACTCAGTGATACCGTTGAAGGTTCGAACCTATTAAACATAGAAATCATTCAAGGTGCACATCAGTTACAAAGTCTACTGTTAAAACTAATTCGTGACTGGATTAAGAGGCTAGAGTTGCAGTTGAACGAACCAAAATAATAGTATAGGCTAAAGCATCGCTGACTAGGCCGACCAGTCACCCCAAGCAGCACCCGTTCACGAGTATGACGCATGGACCAGCCATCGCCTCCTTCGCCATATCAGAGGGAAAGAAACGACCCGCCCCACGACGACGCCGCAAGCAATGACATTTTAGTGAGCATGACGAGCCATAGTCGAGATACTGATAAAAATCACTACTAGTCAAAATTACCATAATAATCGTCACGCATTACTTTCAACTAACAATGGTTTGTTAATAATTTTGTCTAATTATAAGACAAAGAAGTTTGTGTGTATATACTTAAAGACACCTTAAGCCCAAGACTGTTTGTCGTTTAGATAATCGTTGATCGTATAGTAGGCTTTCCTAATAAGGTGATTTTTTACAGTACGCTTAAATTTATCTACAGGAAGGTCGATTACATCTATAGGAATTTTATTATAAAAACGTATACCAAGACCTTCGAACGAGTTGTGTACCTTATGTAAGCGATGATAGGTAGCAACGAGTTTAGACTTGTTTCTTGTATTAATATTGTGTATATCACTGTTTTTCTTATAGTCATTGATATTGTGCCTAACAAACATAATATTTGCAAATATATACTGTGATGCAACAGTTAAAATACCTATATCCTTAAACAACTCTCGAAGAGAGACTGTAGCACCTAAATTGTATATTGAGCGGATGGCTCTTTTTTGAAGAATAAAAATCGTTTCAACATCAGCCGCCTTGCCCCAAAGTAGTATACCATAGGACATGACGCTGTGAAAGTAGCTAAAATAAACAAGCCTAGCTGTGTCCGTATCAGTGAGCTGACGTACCTTAACCCTAACTAAGCCTACCTGCAAGGCTGTCTATCTGGGGTCCCCATTGCAGTTTACTGTCTAATGTAAGTCCCAAGAATACTGTTGAGTCTACAATACTTATCATTTCATTATTTAGAGTTAGATTAGTGCCTAGCTGTTTTACATTTGGCATAGTAAATCTCACACACTTTGTTTTATTTGAGTTCAGTAGGAGATTGTTAGTTGAAAACCAATACAATACATCATTTAGCGCCCTATTCACATCGTCAAAAACTGTTTTTTTACGATCGACTTTGAAAATAAGTGACGTATCATCAGCAAATAGAACTATATCACAGCGATCTTTTAAATAATAAGGTAAATCGTTTATATATATGAGAAAAAGTAGAGGACCCAGTATAGAGCCCTGAGGAACGCCCTGTTAGATGTGTAACTCGGGACTTAATCGCAATAATATTTAAAAGGTTGGTTACCCGACGTTTCCATCGAATTGCACCGATCGTGGTCACGATATGTATAATATCAATGTCGCGAAAGTTTAAAAACAATAATAATTATTGTGGTCTAAGGTGATCATGGTTGTTTAAGTTCCATTTAAGTAATATAAAATACATTTGAATAATTTTACTGACGTCATGCATGAACTCTAGAAAGACTTTACTTAATAGAGATTTAAGATTTAACTAATTACATTGGATACTAGATTTTAATTGTTGGTTTTAAGGAAGAATAAATTGATGGTATGGTATGGAATCTAAACGGTATTTTTTACAAAATGTATGATAACTCGTTAAACCTCTTTTATACAGTTCACATTGCTGCCAACCAAAAAAATGTTATGATATGCCAATTTCAATCCGGTCGGATTGGTGAAGGTACCGGCCAGATTTCGCCGGTTTGAAATTGGTGCCCCGATTGCAAACGATAGGTGTGGAAATACATTCGAGTTCTGCGATACAACGAGTCAACAAGCGAAGAATAACTAACAGTACAAGCGAGTATCAGTGAGTATTATTGTTAACCGTGATTATTGTGTTTATTCCAAATCAATATAAATAAATTGTGTCCACTTCGCAACAAATTGGCGTATTGATCTAATCACGAACCCAGGCTTATAATAATATTCCACCTCTTAAGGCGAAAAATAAGGTATGAAATAAAGTTTATTACAATTTATCAGGATTTAAGGGCACTGAAGTGATACTTTTTTTTAAATTAATTATTATAAAACAAAGTTGTCAAACAATACCCGTTTCGCTCGCGCGTAAGTGGTTACTGCTGTCTATAGACAGTTGTATCGCTTACCATATCTGATTTCCAGGCTTGATTTTTAGTGTATTGGGCATCAACAAGGTGAGGGTCTGATCGAGAAAGTAATACCAATGTATCTCTTTCCTCACTTGTTCGCGAACCTCTGAAAAATCCTATGTCGTGCTTTGTCTCCCATGGCCACCTGTTCAACACAGAACACAAGAATGGCATTAATAATTAATTAACTTTAAAAACTGTTTCTTTACCCTTATTTTTTATTAGAATTTATTCGTGATAGTTTTTATTACTAACTTTTCAGCAGCAGCAGAAATTGATATTCTATGTTTATCCCATCTGCCTATACCTGTTGGATATAGAGATATTGCAGGCCCCCCTTCCCAAAAACTCCAAGCAGGATACATTATATCATAATAATTCGTTGTCTGTAAAAATCATACAATAGGTATAGAAACGAATAATTCATATAATACTAAAATACTCTAGTCACTGTCCTAGTCAGTTGACACTTAATTGATAATATAATCAATTTTAATGTACCAATGGTATGAGCGGCATAGATTCAATGGCTTCCCTTCGTAAACCGTCTTAAAAGTGATGGATACCCTTACAAAACTTGCATTTTTGCATTAAGTTAACTAGCAACCCGCCCCGGCTTCGCACGGGTACAAATTATACATCTACACCTTCCTCATGAATCACTCTGTCTATTAGGGAAAACCGCATGAAAATCCGTTCAGTAGTTTTTCAGTTCGGCGGGGGACTTTGTTTTATAATATGTAGTGATTAAATAGCTTTTCTAACCATAGTTTCATAAATTGGCGTTAGAACTTTACTGATGAATCTGCGATGAAATGTATGAATTGTGCATGACAAATGAAAACATCCGCCGCTCCTAAAAGAGGCTTGCTTATGAGTTGTGAGCATGTGAGGACCATACACACGGTGGACATATTATTATACATATACGAGCAGCATTGTTCTTTAGACCTGGAACAACAGTTCCTGGAGAGGTGTACTGTAAAGATTTGCAAATAATTATTGGTAAGCTTGCTGTTTTAAAACTGAGATTTGTCAAATACCAAAAGTGCATTAAGAATTAAAGATCATAGCGCATTAGACCAGCACCGCCACGTCACCATGGTTCACTCATCACCTGCGCATAGACAGCTTGCTAGGGTGGCGATCCGATGATGGCACGGAGTTGGTATAAGTGAGCGCATACTCATAGACGTGTAAAAAATAAAGTAGTAAAGAATACAAACCGCACGAGTCAAGGCGGTCGAAGAGCACCTCGGCACCCGACCAGCAGATCGGGTGCCGAGTGGCTCTAATGAGCTATGATCTTAATGCCTCAATAGCCTAAGTATGTTGGCACTGTGTGTCTGCACGAGTAGCGGTACTAATAGAATGTTCCACAAATTCTAGAAGATTCCAGAGTGGTTTCGAGTCAGTCGGGTTATTACGAGAGTTTTCAGGAAAGTTCACTTCCTTCTAGAACTTTCTATGAGAGTTGGTAACAAAACTTAATGAGCAATATTAATAATGTGTAACTCACATCACCTTGAACTAGTTCGTAAGAAAGAGGCTGATAAATATTTTGATTTGATTCAGAAGCAAAAAGGAAAGTGTAAAAATGGTTTTTTATGTATCACTATTAAAACCCCAATATTAAAAAACTTATCTAGTTATACAATAATTGGCATTGTTTATTATACATAATATATTTATTTATGTTAATATCATTGTTTTCTATAACTGTTTTTATGTGCCAGTTACTTAACAAGATGCTAGCTTTAGGTGGGTTAATCTCAGTTTAGGTATACAAGTAATATGATAAAATTTAAATGATTCCCAGTATTAAAATATTTATTTATAACTTCAGGACCTTACTGAAAGAGAATACTGGTGCTTTTGGATGGCCATATAGTTTATTAACTTGTGGCCAATCTCTAGTATTGATAGCTATTTCTAGGTTTGGCATTTTGGGAGCCAAAGCAGTCAAGTAATGTTCCACTCCAGCACACCTAGCCGGGAAATGGCAATCATTTTCTCTGTATAATTTGCCATTTATTATCTGAAACAATTGAATAATATTAATGACTGGCCTGTTTGTTTAGTGGTTAGTGATCCTGACTGCTAAGCCAGAGGACACGGGCTCGATTCCCACTCAGGGCAAATAATTTGTGTGATGAACATGATCATTTGGTCTGTCTGGGTGTAATTTATCTATAATATGCATGTATTTAGAAATATCTAAGTATATTTATCAGCAATCTGGTTAACATAGTACAGACTCTGCCTAGTTTGGGATCAGATGGCCGTGTGAGATGTATGGAGTTATTATTATTTAATTAAGTAAAAATGCTTGAAACGAATAAAGTGCTAGCACGAATATAATATTAATGGTTTTAAGTTGTCATAGGTTTTTGACACAAATTAGGTAAAAATGATATGCAGATGCTATCATATACCTATCATAAGGTATGATACCTTCCTTTAAAAAGGTTGTTATTTCTATACACAGTATACAGTGTATATTATACAGAGAGAATTATCACAAAAGAATAAATGTGATCAAAACTCACCTGATATTTAGTTCCCTTAGACACAGCTGTTTCAAATAGTTCTTTGGTGATACCTTCTTGAAATGGCAGCAGGTCCAAGTCAATTATCGATGTATGACAACTACAATTAGCAGTCTTACATGGTATATATTCTTCTAAGGCAGAATTTATGTTTTGTTCAAGTTTTTGTGACCATTTATTTGCTTCTGAAAGAAAAATAACCTATATTTGACTAGTGTTTTATATTGATATTGAAGGACAACTGATAATGTAAAGAATAAGCAAAAACTTTTTATGGTTTCGTGTTAATAATTTAAAGTATTGAGCTATTATTTTTTTATAGTTAATACTTCATCTAGAAAATAACCTCTACTATATTTGTTGTCAGTTTCAGTTTCAGAGCAAATTTCTTCAAATTTGTTGCAGGTTTTTGTATTTGAACTAACGGAACAAATTATGCATAAGCAAAATGATATTAACAAATGACTATTCATAATTAACTTTCAATAATAACATTTAGAAATCAAAACTGAAGTTTATAAACAAAAAACTGCATTCAGCAGCGTTGCCAATGCCATTTTCTTAAATTACCTAAAAATAATGGTCAAATTCTCCATTTTCAGGGAAAAAAACCTACATTCCCCACAAATTCCTAAAAACAATTGTTACATTAATTTAACATTTTTCATTCGATTTTTGATGTAAAACATCTATAGCCGCACGTAAAACTGATTTCTGGCGTGGCGACGCATGCCGTGGCGACGCATCGCCACGCTATATGATGGTATATATATGCAGTAGTGTGTACGGTGTGGCGACGCGTCGCCATGCTCAATCGACTGTGCGATTCTCTCTTTTGATTCGACTTTTACAAAATAATGTCGATGTTTCACATCTGCCAGGCGTCCCGTGACGGCTCACATTTTTTCCATACTTTCTTTGTTAAAATTTTATTTGAATTTTATTGCTTCCCTTCCCTGCCATTAATGCTATCACAGTGCAGCAAGTGTGTAAGCACTGCACTGATGACTGATAAGTCATCAGTGCAGTGCTTAGACGGTTTCCGTTTTTTTTATATTTTAGAATATTGTAATAAATTTTCTTTCAACAGACGAATTTAGTATGGTAATAGCTTATTAGATATTGGACATGTTTCTTGAGCAGCAGTAAGTTTCAGTTTCAGCATCATCGTCTACACTTAGATCAAGCCTAGAGTGGTCCAGGCTCCAGCACAGTGTAAGCCCGCCACTCTTCATTAAGTTTTTGTCATATAACGTACAACGCCCTTTTCAAGCGACGGAAATCGGTGAAGTCCAAGGTTCAGTAATTTGATTTTCAGTTACTGGGCTTCAGATGGATTCACTAGCCAGCGGTAAAATGGGAAAAAATATCCGTGGTCAATTTAATTTAAAAGCTTGACATATTTTATAAAATCTACAATTGCTGAACGTTTAACATTCATATCTTTCTTCAAGTTCTCCATATTCTCTGTAATTTCAATTCCAATATTGTATATTTCATCTAAAACAATAAAATGTACTGAGTTCGTTCGTGACTTTTTTTTTAGCTGAGCAGACACAGAGCTACGTAATAGAATTTCCCCGTAATGCAAACTAATGTTCTCATCTTATATAGACTACTACCTACCAACCACACATGAGTAAATATAAAAAAGTGTGTGAGTACTTATGTACGCACGTAAGTTATACTTTTATCTAGTTAAATAAAATTTATTTAAATATCATAATAAATAATACATACCGTTAACTAACCTCAAATTCTACAAACGTACTCAAAGTAATACGTAAAAACAATTTTTATCACTCATAATCACAGTAAATTATCATAAATAATACGCGTACCGTCAACTAACCTCAAACTCTACAAACGTACTCAAAGTAATATGTAAAAACCAGTTTTATCACTTACGTGGAGTTGTAACTTTTTTAAAAAACTAAAATGTTGACTAGCTAACTTCAGGGTGTCGGTTGCTCGTGACGGTGTGCGTGCGCATCGTAAAAATTTACTCTCGTAATTTTTCCATAACGCGCCAAAAGAAGTATAACTTCAAAATATTTATAAAAAGTGGAATAATTCTTAATCAAGTATTAATAAGGTTACAATTCTAAAATTCCTGATTCCCCGCATTGAGGCTCTCCCCATGAATTCCCCCATCGGTTTGAAATTCCGAGCATTTTGGGGAATTCCCGACAAATTGGCAACGCTGGCACTCAGGCACTCGTTGAAGTAAGCCACAGAACAGCACAGAACACTAATACAGCACAGTGTTGACATCTTTTGAACTTGTTGTCCCGCAAAAATATAATAAAAATCCTCTGCGAAATAAATATACCAAGAACAGGTGGTATTTATAGTATTTGACGTTTTAACAAGATTAGACACCTTTTTAATTTTAAACTTTAGAGCAGCGCTTCCCAAAGTGGGTTCCGTGGGAAAGTCACCAGGGTTCCGCCAAATTATTTATTATATCCATAGTTAGGTTACTTCTTACCTACTTTTTTCTTTTAATGTATTTCCAATTCTGTAATCTTTAATACCGACTACCCCCTATTATGTGAGTACTCTCGTACTGTTTTATACCCCTTGGGGGATACAAGCGTTAGTATGTAGTTAGGTACAAACATAATTTTGGAACAGCACAAAGTATGTGTTGAGAGGAAATGGTTCGTCTGCTATGCTATATGGTTTTCGCTAACTAAATAAAAGTAATGGAACTTATATGTAGCTAGCGAGATTCTTAGGCCCCCAGACGCGTTTATAAAAATGCTACTTCAGTACGTCCTCGTGGCCCGAGACGAACTGAATTAGTAAATCCAGGCGATATGATACATTGACGTTCCTATTAAGTTTATTAAAGTAACGTTTGATCTTTAACCCCTCGCCCCCGGGGAGGTTAAACAAGCACGAAATACATTAAAAAAAACAGGATATACCCATGAATGTAGGGTTCCATGAAATGATAAGGATTTCATAAGTGTTCCGTAACCTTAAAAGTTTGGGAACCCCTGCTTTAGAGTATCTCTCTATAGAGAGAAGATTAGGGTGCAGCTTTTTAGCACTTAACTTAACCTTCATTATTTTATATTATATTATTTTTCATTATAAATAATTATAGTACATTGCTTATCACTTTAACGATGTGGTGACGTCCAGTGTTCTCTTTTGTTACTGTTAATTATTTAAAATCAACCTAACTCTAAGTTCTAAATTATGAATTTTTTGAGTGGCGTTATGGTAATAAAAGCTAAAGCTGCTTAACCGCTGGGTTAACAAGAATACTAGCTATCTTATTCCCTAAAAGAGTTAAATAAAAAAACTCCTTGACGGAAGTAAAGCTCTTGAAAAATAAAAGTCGAATCTGCCAGTGATTACAGGGGCAGGCTGCTAGCCATAGTGGAAATGGACGGATAGGATGAATTTCAATTGAATTCATACCGTTGGATTTGGTTTATAATTTCTCTAATATTTATTCTATACAAACAGTTATAACTTTTAAAAAGACAGGAAATTTTATTTGGACCCCTAGCAGACCCGTATACACCGGATACACCGTATATACACGGTGTAAATTTGGTGTATACTCAGTGTGGTGTATAGTTAGGAGAATACGATACGTATATTTGGTGTTCATTGATCACACACTGAGTATAGAAAAAAAACACACCCAATATTTTCGGTGTGAATTCGAATCATATACCGCAAGTTTAAACCGAGTATACACTCTAATTTTTTTTCTGTCTCAATTAGGAAATTTTTTTGGAGGCTTACAAATACTAACGTAGACCGAAAGGTATTTCATAAGTGTGAAACAATCCAACTTTATACCTGCAGAAAATTTTATTCAATCTACGAAAATTATTAAGAATAATTTTCGAGATTGTTAAGTTTTTACTTGGGTTATTTGAATATATTGAAATAAAAAATCAGTATACACCTCGTAAGCTTGATGATATCATATGACTTAGCGTAAACTCGCTGTGGCGCTATGCGTGATGTAATTTCGTATAACTATGTGTGAATATACTCCTGTGACAGTACAGATCTTAGTGTAGATCAAATGTATATGAATTAATACTCTCCAAGTTTACACTTAATATACACCACGAGTACACTAAGCACACACGTAGTTTTCACTACCTACTGTTGCGAATCACATCGCTACTCCGCGGGGACGGAAGAGACGAGAGGGTAGCGCACACGGCCTCAGGCGTACACTCACTGGCCGAACGCACCAAAATATCTCAAGACTTAATTAATGTAATACGCAAATTTACCATTATATATCAAGCCAGTCACTGTCATACTTTTACTACATTTTTATTACAACCTCAACACATGAAAACCCGTCTTCCAACATTGGCGATCCCGACGAAAAAGCGGTCCCCAGGCGTTCTTCATTCTTTTGGCTTTTCAGCGGTATATTTAGCCGGTATGGCCGATAATTATGTCACCTCTTATTGGTCACTTATAAAAATTGTCAACTTTTGGACCTTAAAAAATTTCAGCTCACGGGACTTTAGAAAAAAAATCCGGTGTATATTCAAGGTGAATTCGACACATATACACTATGTATACTTGGTGTGTACTGAGTATATACGGATCCGCTAGGGACTGTATGCTGGTCGTGCGCTTTCAGTAATTTAAGTAAGTGTTCCATTGTCAGATACAACTTGTATAATATATCCCTAAATATAACATTTTTCACATGGGTTTCGTAAGGATTATTCCAACAGACAGAGGGTTCCTCGAAAACTTAGTTTCAGTGATACCTGTATTTCCTTAAATTTTGGGACGATTACTAGCGCTAGAAATTTAACCCGTCATAAAAGGGAGATGCAATTATTTGGGTGCCTACAAAATCCGTAGTTTTAACTTGTCATTTAGGTATTTGTTGTAGAGTTGTGACTAGAGTTCGGCGACGGGAATAAATTGGGAAGGAAATAAATGGTAATAAATGGAAATATTTCTAAACTTCCATTTTTTTCCCATTTCTTACCGGTAATTTATTCAAATGGGTGGGAATTTATTAGAACAAAGAAAAATTTTTCTTTGTTCGATCTTAGTTTTTTTTTTAAATCGTAATGGGTGGAATTTTATTTCCTTCAACTTTGGCTCTCGCACTTTTTTTACTCCACGATCAATTACGATTTTTTTTATAAACTTGATAGTGTAACTCTGCAAATATTGATCCTAGCGTAAAAATGAAAATGACCAAACTTGTGGAAAATTAAATTTCCAACAACTTTGAAAACTACCATTTTTGCCCTAAAGTTGCAAATTAACGAGTTATTTCAAAAAAATGAAAAAAATTAACTTCAAATCTTTGAAAATTGAAATGTAGACTTCCAACCACGTTCCCCAACGTTTAAAAAAAAATCGCGTCCCCTATTTTTTTTCTATTTAAGGCTATTTTTACGTCTACCCGACTGGGCTACTAGATAAACGAGCATTTTGTAAAATAAAATCTTGAAATAATGTAGTAAAAGGTTATTTTTGCTATATTCGGTTCATATTATGTACTAGCAGTGCCCCGTGGTTTCACCCGCGTAAGTCCCGATCCCGTGGGAATATCGGGATAAAAAGCCTATGCTTTAATCCAGGTCTCCAGCTATTTACATACCACGTTTCATCGCAATCGGTTCAGTGGTTTTGGCGTGAAAAAGTAGCAAACATCCATCCATCCAACCATCCAAACTTTCACATTTATAATATTAGTGGGATTAATTATTATAAAAACCAATTATAAATTTCGTCCAGTTAATTGGCAATATTATAATACGACAATGAACATGTCATTGATTTATAATATTTCCTTTTTAGCATTATTTGTTTTATTTAAAACTGTAAACTCAAACGACTGGATGCGTTGGTGTATGTACCTATATACTTAATTCGAATTGATAAGACTTATTAAAATCATGTAAATATACATTTTTGTCGAACTTAATTTCTTTCCGGTACGAAATATTTTTGCCTGGAAGTAAATGGGAAGAAATGGAAGTTTATTGCCATACCGGTAATTTACTGGTATGGCGCCACTCTAGTTGTGACCAATCCTAGAGACTTTTAATCCCCAAACCATTAGTAGCACGTAGTTAAATTATTTCTGTCACAATATTGTTCGAGTTAAATGATCTTATTTTAGAACATCCAAACCTCAGTCCAATCAGCCCCCCTTCTTCCCTTTCCTCTTCTAAACAACCGCCCGTCCAGCTCTAATCCCCATCCTAACCCCAAGTTAAAAATGGTAAAAGATTTGACTTGATCGTAAGGGATTGCAATCCCGCATCAATTTCAATCCGGCCGGATTGGGCATATTACCTATAATTTTTTTTTGGTTGGTACCAAAATTAACTGTACAAAATAGTGTTACCATTATCATATTTTTTTTAAAAACACCTGTTAGTTATTTATTTGGGAAAAAACAATCTATTGTATACTTGTCTTAATTAAGACAGGGATAATTAATAAAAACTTTTATATTAATTAAATAATCCTTTCCTGATTGCATTCCTTATTTTCAAAATGTAAAAAAATTTAATTAACTGGTAACCATAATCGCACTTTTCTTGTGTCGTCGCCGCCCGGTTCGCCGGTGACGACCTTCCTCCCGGGCCCTCCGCCGCCTCCTTTTGCGAGATGACCTCCTCACCGAAGAATGCGACCGCAGTAAACTTCTGTCGCTATCGTCCATGGACCCGTTGATGGCTGATTCTTTCCGATTACTACAGCGAGGGCTCTACGCTGCGTCAACCAAGCGGGGTAAACCGCAAGCGTTTGTTGACCCAAGTCCTTACTTCAGTCGCAGTGGTGACAGGTAGTACTTAATTCCCTCCTAGCGACCGAGTGTAGGTAATTACTTCCTGAAGCAACCGTGCCCAGAAGGAACCTGCGTCAGTCGAAAGGAAAGGGTCCCGTGCTGCCGCCCTGCTCTTTCGACAATGACCGGCTGGAGCGCCTCCGCGACTGCACGGCCCACACGCGGAGTATCCAGCCGGGTGACCAATGAGTCAACGTGGCTCGTCAAACGGCCTCACGCCACTCGCGTGTTGCTTTTCGGGCGGGGGCCGACTGCCTCTACACGCCCGGAACTCAGCCGTCTACTCGTCGAAGCGCCACCTATCTAACTAAGTAGTGGGTTTGAACCGGCACGAGGACCGAGTTGACAATTGCATTTGCATGTGGAAACCCCGGGGTATAAATATCACCGCCGAAAGCTCTAACAAGACTACTATTAAAGTCAAACCAACGTAATCAATCGATTTCTACTACATCAAATCTACTGCTACTATTATCATATTCATCTCTTGCTTAAAAGGAGACTCCTATCACAAATATATGTAAAACTGTAACACTGTAAAGACAATAAATTATTATTATTATACAATACCGGCCGAGATATTATATTATCCTATGCTATACTAGATATGATTTATATTTAGGTGTTGCCCCGGGCGCGTCTATGAAATTGCTACTTCAATAGTCCCCGCAGGCTAGAATGAACTGAATTAGTATTTCCAAACGAAATCGTGGGAGAGTTATGGTTCCGCACGTATGGGCCGGCTCGAGTGGAGTGATACCACGGCCTCACGCACTGAAGCAATATTTCGTTGTGTTTCACCGAGTGAGTGAGGTTACCGGAGCTCTCCCTCCTTGGAGGCCGGCAACGCATTTGTGACTTGAGTTGCAGTTGCCCATGGGCGGCGGTAGTCACTTATCATCAGGTGACCCGCCTGCTAATTTACACCTATCCTATAAAAAAAAATAAACGCGCGTAAATCACGCACTGACTTTCTAAAAAAAAATTGTACGCCAATACGTCATTTGAGCTTGACGAATAAGATGTGGGTTCCTAGTAGGTACATCTAAACGCGTATTAACTTAGAAATCTTTTTGCAGAACATCACCGTGTGAGACGTATCGGAGTAGCATTTACAGGTGTTTATGATTTGGAAATACTTATTTAGTTCGTCTTTGGGTGGCGAGGACGTATTGAGTAGCATTTCCATATAGTAGTAATGGATACTCATTAGGATTTTTCGAGCCAAGCCCTTCTGATATTGCGAACCTTCATAAGCACCAGTAAGCGGTAACCGCTTGTTATCAAGCAAGCGGCTAAGCTTTTCAAACATACTTTGTAGGGTTGACGAACATTGCAGTAAATCACAGTATGTGAGACGTGTGAAATGAAATTTATTATATATATATATTTTTATAGACATTAAACAAACATCTAAAGCATGTTGTTATGATCTTAAAGACATCTGAAGAAAAACAAATGATATACATAATTAAATAAAGTATGCGAAGTTTTACATTACAATGAGTGTAAAAACATAAAGTACTTAAGTTTTCAGAAGATGAAAATATAACTTAGAAATTTAAAAAATATGAAATTACTTGAATGTTATACATTTCCCCAAGATATTTTAGTTATTTATCAGTCGCAAAGTTTAAATAAGATATATTTTTAATTGGCGTCACCATCATATTGAACTTTATTAAAATTTAACTTTAAGTGAACAAGTAATAAAAACTTTTTAACAAAAAAATAAACCGACGAAAGAAGAAAGGAACTGAAAAGTGAAAAATAAACTTGTTAGTCTCACTAAACTCCTACACTAATGTATAAATAATTTTGGGTCAGCGCCAAACATAACAAGCAAATTAATTATTACGTAAAATGATGGTAGCAGCGACGCGTCTATTTGCCAAAGTGTTTTCGAATTTTATTTTTTTGTATGTTTGGCATCGGCTCAAAATGATGTATACATTAGTGTAGGAGTTTAGTGAGACTAACAAGTTTATTTTTCACTTCCCAGTTTCTTTCTTTTTTCGTAGGTTTAATTTTTTGTTAAAAAGTATTTTTATTTTTATTTTTTTGTGGCTAAAATAATCAACTTTAGGTCTCTGTCATGTTGTAGTGTCATTAGAAATACACATGTGTGCTAATTTTCAACAAAATCGGTTCACAGGTGAAAAGTCAATGGTTGAACAATCATTAGTCTCCTATTTTTCTACCCTTAAGGTTGAATTTTTATTTGAAATTTAAATGAGACCAAAATCGAACCATACCCTAATTAATAAAAAAAGAATTATGGAAATCGGACTACCCTGTAATAATTTATGCGTGGTCATACATAAAAAAAAAAAACGGGTTGACTGGAGAACCTCCTCTGTTTTTTCGGTGGAAAAATAAGCTTTAAACGCGTGAGCGAGAGAGAGAGAGAGAGAGAGAGAGAAAGAGACAAAAAGAGATTTTCGGTTTCTTCTAATAAATATTGATCTACAGTGTATTTTGGTTTTTTATATTCACATAGTTTTAGTATAATGCCAGAAACCCAACTAATATGAAACCTTAAATTAAATGTTATGACTGCACATAACCTTCACGTTATGAGATCTTTATTTGATGATTTATATGACTTAATAATAACAATAATAGCAAGTCTAAGTATCTAAAGACAAATCTCAATTAATGAACATAGACTAAACATTATGATTACATTCAATTAGTGTTTTCATTGACAATGTACTCCTTAATTAAACTCCCTGTCTGGTAATACAGCTGGCGCTACCAGAGTCCAGATGTAAAGACCGACGCAAATCCAGGATGATGAGATCTTAATCCACATGGAAGCAACGTTTTCCTTCGAAAGCCGCGAACTCGGGCTGTAACAGATACATGTATTTGTTAGCGGACAAGTTGAAGTGAACTAAAATCAAGGGCTTAACATTAAAAGCGGGTGTTGCCAGATACGGATAACGGAATTGATGCAACTAAAAACTATACCAGTATCAAGGTATCCTTGAAAAGTTTCACGATTCTTCACAAGGCAGGTTTTGCTTACATTAACCTCGGTGGTGATGGCTAGTTGCGAGATCCTTATAAATAATATCTTACTTTCTGATTATGTATCATTACCTTACTTTCTTTAAATCATTTATTTTTATACAGATTGTTTTAAACAAGATGAAAACAGTAACAATTCCAAAATTTTTAAAGATCTTTTATCCTGACCTCATTTATGTATAAATCAAAACGCAAAGACGCAAAGATAATTCCTTAGTATACTTAAAGTTTATATGTAGAAGGCGTCGAGGAAGCTAAATTTTTTAAATAATATCTTAACAATATTATACATGCAAATGTGAGTTGTTCCGCTTTCACGCCTAAGTAGTCAACCGATTATCATGAAATTTTGCATACACGCTGTCAAGTATACTGAGTATACAAAAGGACATGGTACCTTTCTTCACGAAAACTGGCCGACTGTTCCCGAGGGACAGAACAATAACCTTTACGGGAGGGAAGCCACGGACAAAAGCTAGCTTGTTATAATTTTATAAAATATATGAAAAAGCCTACTACACAAATCCATGTATATTGTTGTCTATTACGATCTTGGTCTTCTGACTGTCATGGTACGGAAAGTCTGTTTATGCCGCGTTCCTATAAGCAAGAAACGATTGGTTTTGCTTACGGACGGTTAAATTTTTATTGAAAATTCAACGAAATTTTACCGTCCGTAAGCAAAACGAATCGTTTCTTGACTATAGGAACGCGGCATTAGTCTATGCAATTACAGTTCAACTTATAATGCAAATGAAGACCTTGATTTATGTTACAAATAGGTCAATAAAATAAAAATGCAATAATATTAACAGGAAGTACTTATAGTTTATGTATATTAAATAAATATAATCGGTCGGCTTTCAAGGCAAACACTCCACGTTTAACGAAAGATACTAACTTGAACCAATTTGTGAGTGTCATCATGATGTACAGGGTTGCGAGTGCAAACACGATGTGGAAGAAAGTCCAGGAGTAAGCGACGCCGTCAGCCTCGTTGTCAAATACTTTGGTCTCCTCGGTGCGACCTGCCTCGCCGCCGTCAGCGCCCTCTACGGAATCATATACTATGCTCAGTGAGCATACCGACATGCAACATTAACATTGCTACGAACAGTGCACCGCCTACAGCATTCAACTAAATACAGTCAAAAATAAAATAATCATAACTTAATCTAAAACAGCTTGGTTGCGGGTGTTTAAATGCAGAGGTTTTGTAGTTGTTTGCAAGTACGAAGGTAAGCAAAAGAAAAAAAGACAAATACTTATTGCAATTCATGTTTACAACAAAAAATTGTAAACAAAGAAATAGTTTGAATAGATAAAAGATGGTTGATGTAAACCATTTAACTGGGAGGCTTCGTAATAGTGTTAGACCTGGTTTGGGGTTTTTTGATAGCTGAAGTATGTTAAAGCATAAACATAAAATAAAGAATATTCTAAATTTTAAAACATTTTCGGTCACTGACCGATACGGATACAAGCAACTGCGTGTGCCTAAAAAATGCGTGATAAGCGGATAACACATTGTCATGATATATTATCGCATGTAGGTGTTACTTGATGATAAGGCCGAGTGTACATTGTGGCATTACCTTCGTTAGCAATGAGCCCTCCTTGCCCTTATACGCGCCGCCGCCGCGTTACGTCCGCAAGGAATGCACAGTATGCGTTAGTGTTTCATAAAAAGTAAAAAAAAAGTGACAGAATTTTATATATGGCCAGTGTAAAGAAAATACTCAAAGAAAAAGTGTGACTTATAAATGGAATCGCTGGAATGATGTTGAAATTCAAGAACTGGCCTTGTGAGAAGTTTTTTCTTTAGCGACATATACTACGAATAAATAGGTACAGAATATTTATCTTGAATTTTAGTTCTACACACCAATTATAAACAAAAAGGTGTTTATTTCATTTTGACTGATATAAAAGATAACAAAACAAACATAACTGCAAACGAATCTTTTGTCAACAAGCAACTAGAGGACACACTGATAACGTTATTAACGTTAAAAAAATTTGCTGCATTGCATACATTGAAACAGAATATATTAAGAAGCAGTATGAATATGTAATTATCATATTTTATACAACAAATTGTAACATGTCACAATTTGTTATACTAAATCTTGATATTGTTATTGAATATAGGGTTAAGTTAAATGGTTATATTCACCTTGGCCTTCCTTAGCGAGGATGTGTTCAGACATGGTAATCTTAGACGAAGAGGATGCGGTACGGATGCTTGAGTACAACACGCTGCACACCCAAATGATCAGACCGATGATCGACTGCTTATCGAAGGATGACTGCGGACATTTAGAAACAGTTTAATTTCTCTACGATTATCTCTATCACAATAAAGAAATATCTACAGAACAGTGTGCTATGAAAGTAATAAATAGGTGAATGACACATACAAGGGGTTAAGTTGTACCTAATAAGGGCATGATAACATACTTTTTTTATTTGTTTAATAACTTAATCTTAGTGTTAAAAATATATTTTTACAATTTCATGACCTTAAACTTACGGTCCATCACCTGATTCTTATTATAGTGACTTTATTGGAAGACTGGAAATGAGTGCAATTTTTTTTTGGAAATTATTATTGTAGCAAGTATGGTGCTGATAAATAATATTATATAAACCTACGTATGGAAAATATGAATACAAAATAATTTTCGTGAAATAGTGAATGACGTGTACGATGGCAACTTTACATAAACAAGCGAAAACTAATGAAAACGGAAAATATTTTCATTCGTTTGAAAAAAAAAGTTTAAAAACCTAACATGTTTATGATGATAGTAGGCAAATACGTACCCAATATAGATCCTCTTTCGATTCCTGTTTATGCGTAATCAATTTAAGTATATATAATAATATTAGTGTCAATAAAATACATACATATTGGAATTTCATTCATATGGTGCTTGTAGGCATATTTTGCTACAGGTAGAAGGCTACCGAGAGTAGACATAGATTACGAACTAAATTTTTAAATAGTTTACAAAAGTACTCATTTTTGTGGAAAATAATCTACCAACTTGTCACAGATTAATAATAAAACAGTTTGTTACCAAAATATTTAAATAAATAGCAATTCTCGTGCTAAAGTAAATAAATTTCAATATTGATCGTAAGACAACACTTTAAGCTAGATTCATATAGGTACCCAAAAATTAACACGGGCACGGGCGTGTTCATATGAGACGAATTTATTAGTGCCAACCCATCACATTGCTGTAGTTACAGCAAAATACCTTCTCTTTTTGGCAACTACGCTTTAAATTAGAGTGAGCAATCAAAAATAAGACTACTTCTGTGACCACTCGGCACGATTTCGTGATTAATAGGAATTTTAATGTTGTGGCCTAGTAAATAGAATCCACATTCGAAAATTAACATAACATAAAACGCGGCGAACGCGTGGACACCGCGATGGCTGCAAGAAAACTTTTGCCTCGTTTAACCGAGCCCTTATGTGTTCATCAATGCGCGCCAGAGTGCTTTTTACAGCGCTGTCGTCGAATGTTCGCGATCACGCTATGTACGACATTATATCAACGGAGTACATTTGAGGAGATCCCTATTAATTGCGTTGATGCGTGGCTGTAGTCGATTGTCGATGTGGGCTGTCGATGTAGACGATTTAGTTCTTAATATATAAATGCTCTGCATGTATATATTAAGAACTAAATGGTTCAGTAAGGTAGGCCTGGCTTAGTATGTGTCTGCTTTGTTCATACATTTATATAGGATAGCCTCATAAAACAATGACAATAGAACATGAGGAAAAGAAATTATGTACGGGCTCCAATGGCCTTTAATTGGAGGAAGGAATTGCAATAATTTAAATTGCAAATTCACTGATCAAATTTCGTAATCTTGTATAATAATGATACACTTAGCCTGGTAAGGAAAAACTATGTGGAAAACAAATACCTCTACTATACTGTATTCAGGCAAGCTTGAGCTAAAATGTAAGCATAGAGGTGCTTAAATTATTCGATTGTACTTTGCCCATTTGACTGTTCTGTATAGATTTTTGTTAACTCTTTGCCTCAAGCTTAATTTATTGAGCTATATTTTCTCTATCAGGGCAGCTTTAATAATGTCTCTTTTGGTACCCTTATTTGCACAGAATCAACTGCTACTTTCTTTTTTTTGTTTTTTTTTTTACAAATCTAAATAAGTATCTGAGTTTGGATTACCTTTGACTCTCAAACTTTGTATTTTGAGACATCAATAGGATCTTTGTCCGAGACTAAAGAATAGGTAAACAACATGCTAGTATTTACATACTTGCAATTTATACTGTAATCTAGTGCAATTTAGCGTTAAGGACTAAGGTTCTAACCTGTGCTAGGTATCTCTGTCACTGTAATATCGATTTATTGGCTTTCATTCATCATCAGTATCAATAGTTGTATAAAACCGTTGTTTGTTACCTACTAACTTGATGGTTGGTAATTTAGTTACAGTTTTTTAAATGAAAACTTCTTTAGGCACATTTGTGCACTTTTTCTATGGGGAAAAAGCTCTGAACTCGTGACCGTCACGCTAATAACACATATATAGATTCACTAGAGGGCGCTAATCTAAACATTGAGTTCTGTCAGCTCCTTATTAATTAATGTCAACAAACTTCTAATGTGACGTTTTAAGTTCTTAGTTTTGTTTAAGTTTTCAGTTCTGTCCGCAGTCCCATGACTGCCTATTTTTTTTAAATTCTTCACACACTAAAGTGGCATGACTTTATAATAATATAGTTACTAACCTCATTAGATCCCCCCATCAAGCTGTTACATTCGGCTGGAGCGTTTGACAGAGCCGACCACGTCAAAAATATAACGTAAAGGGAGACAACAGCTGATTGCAATAATCCGGAGCGAGGTTGGTGTTCCTGAACTGAAGGGAGAATGGAGATGGCACTTGCTATCACCACCAGGATTAGGTTAATCGATATGAAGAACTTGGACAGCCCGCATCCGTCAGCCTGTAGAAAAAAAAAATTAGAGAAAATTCAATGTTAGACATATAATGAGCACAACTGGACGCAGTGCTTAGTGTAGACATAGCGAAAGCTTTTGAACATCTGTAGGTTTTTTATCAAAATATGTATCTATAATATCCTCCTCCAAATATCCTCGTAGAAGAGCCATGCGAGTATGGGCTGGCTCAACCGGAGTGATACCACGGCCTCACAGAAAACCGGCGTGAAGCAATGCTTACGTTTTATTTCACCGAGTGAGGGAAGTTACCGGAGGCCCTAAGCCCCCTTCCCTCTCCCGCCCCCCTCCCCCCTGCACCCACCTTAAAGGCAGGCAACGCACTTGTGACTCTTGAGTTGCAGGTGTCCATGGGCGGCGGTAGACATTTACTATCAGATGACCCGTTTGCGCGTTTGCCCCCTTTCCAATTAAAAAAAAAATATTGACTGCCCAACGGACTTTAGGTTGGGTTTCTTTTAGAATGACAAAATCAACAACAAAGGTTTTGCCCCCACTGAGGTCATGCGTCATACTTTCTATTATATCGCACCCATTAACACCAGTAATAAATAAAATAAAAATCGTCGCGAATTACGTCGATCGTTAGTGGCTACAAGGTAGTGTTGTGTAGACATTTTTTTTACAGTAGATATACCTCTACGTGATCTGGCGAAGGTAAACTATGCAGTACCTACTGATCTTGAGTCAGGCAATGATAGTTCTCACGTCACGGTCTCATATTATAAAACAAAGTCGCCCGCCTCGTCTGTCTGTTCGCGATAAACTCAAATACTACTGAACGGATTTTTATGCGGTTTTCACCAATAAATAGAGCGATTCATGAGGAAGGTTTAGGTATATAATTTGTTAAGGTTTTGTCTCAATTGTTTGAAATATGATGATGATTGTTGAAGATGTCTCTGCTACTCGTGTGAAGCCTACTTAGCTACTGTGACCATTCTTCTCAGGCGTTAGTAATAATTACACATTTATATAAAAACTTACCTTAGTGTAATACACATAAAGGAGCACGATGCCAGTAATTGCGAGTGCGAAAGCGGTGAGCATCGATAACAATAATGCTGCATACCAGCCGCGAGACTCGGACTCCTCATAGTTTGCTGTTAAAAAATTGATACATTATGTATATTTACAACTAATTCATAATATTAAATGCAATTTGAAATAATGATAATTTCGCACACACGGCCGTCTGATCCTAAACTAGACAAAGCCTGTACTATGGCAACCAGACTGCTGATAAACATACTTATATATTTCTAAATACATACATATTATAGATAAATTACACCCAGACACAGAACAAATGATCATGCTCATCACACAATTACTTGTCCTGGGTGGGAATCGAACCCACAAGACCTCTGGATCAGCAGCCAGGATTACAAACCAGCAGACCAACAGGCCAGTCTACCAGAAAGCCACACTGATGAGCGAAAAGTAAACTACATTGGTCCTTTTTTTTTTAGAACATTTTAGTCTTTTCATTATAACTAGTCAGTAAGACAATTCTATTTCTAACTCGCTACTATTAGTATGCACATCAGGCTTTAGATTTTATTCATCTTTAAGTAGTTTTATGTTATCATTGGTAGCACTCTAAATATACTCACAAACCCAACGTTCAGCCCATGAGTGTGCAAAGTCAATGATGAGTATAAGCTGGATAACTATGAAACAGAAGCCCCCTATCATGCCGAAAACCATCCAGGTAGATGCGAATTGACCTTCAGGAATGAAGAAAGCACCAATTATACCGCCAATCACCACCAGATACTTGATGCCCCAGAAACTAAAATCAGAAAAATATTTGAGCAATTGTTACTCACTCCATATATGATTCTTTATGTAATATGAGTGAATTAAATCAGTTTTAATTAAAATAATGAGTTACTAAACAAGTTTTGAATTAAGTACATTCTTACTTAGAATATACTATACTATACATAATATATGTATATAAACAAACTGTTATCAGTGTACCAATAATGATAATATATATCGATAAGAGATGTATGAATACACTGTGGAAATTAAAAAAAAAAACAATTTGAACACTAACCCATTTTGAATACCTGCTCGAGGATCTTTGGAAGATTTTACACCAATCATTATGAGGGCCATCAAAACAAAGAAGAGACATGCTGCAAAACAAATTCTGAAAAAAAAAAAGATATTGTACTTAGCAATAAATACTGCTAAAAGCTTATAAAATATTAATTCAAGTATTTTTGACTTCGAATAATATGTTATGTCAAGGATAATCAGAAGCACGCTTGAGTACGGTGGCGCGCCTTGTTCCGCGCGCGCCTCTCTAAACCGGAAGGGGGGCAAGGCCCTCCGCACGCAAGTGGTTTTGTTTAAGAGGCGGCCAAGGTCTGCCGAGGTTCTCGGGGACTTCCTTCCTAGGGTATACCCGAGTCTCTTGCAATAGACTCATTTATGACGGAACAACGTGTGGTTTTAGTCGGTTCGATTTCGACATACCACTTCACTGGCAGCCCCGGTGGGGTGATGAGCGGAGGGGTTTCTACACGATAAAAAAAAATGTCAAGGATAATAATAATCACTTATGAGGTAAAACAAGTAAAGTCTTACATAATTTTTATGAACACATTCAAACTTCAATCACAGAAACTAACATACTTTAAAACTCAACTTTCTAATGCAACTAGAGGACAAAATGTGTAATTATAACATTACAAATTAAGAAGGTCATCACTTATTCCATTAATTATGAGTGTGAGGGTGGATGAGTTTTTATTTGAACAAAAATAAATAGTAAATTCAAATCACAGTTAACGTTTCAAATAATTAGCTACAGACAAAACAATGTTTCGGACGGCCTATAGCCTGTTATCGTGGCAATTATCTTTCTATTAATTAAACTACAAATATGCAGATTAGGTTCAAGAAAATATGAAAATTTATAGAGTCTAATGCCAGCCAGTATGGGACTTTGTAAAGCTATGAATAGGAGTCAGTATGGTGAAATTTGTATGGAGCTGACATAATCTGGTAATTAAATTAATAATCTCAAAAGCCATCTCTTTAAATAAAGTTACTTGCCGCATTTCATACTTTTTTTTAAATCTTATAATACTAACAATGATTTTATTTTGTACAAATAAATATATGGATTAATGAGAATATGACCAATCATGCTGAAAATTTGAATGTGTTCAGTTTTTACCGACTGTAGGACAAACAAAATGTCATATTAACCTGTAAACAGCTAAATAACCGACAGCTTGATCACAGTCTACTTTGAAGTCACCTGGTATATATTGTGTTGAATTTTTACAAAATGGCACCTGAAAAAAGATTTTAATGTCCATATTTATTTTCTTAAATATGTTATTCTTATGCAAATACACATGTTACAAGTATTAAATTATTAATTATGATATTTATTTATATCATTCATATGCATACTGGAGGACAGGTGTTTAGATATAAATTTTTAGTTTCTATATACAGTGTTACAGAAACATGACCTCTACCTGATACCATGCTCTTATGTACTAGTGCCATTACAATAAGTAGTGAAAAATTGGGTTCTTAACTTTTTATACAAATTTAAATAATAATTAAATAACAGTAAACGGTCGAAGTCACAACAGTATCGATTTTTGTTATATAGCGTGAACTTTAATTACTTCTACTAACCGCTAACCTCTCATGTTTATTGGGTACTTCTGTGCTCCTAGTACCTACGACTATGGCGCGCAAACGCAAGTCAAAAGGATATTGTATGTACCTACAAAGCACTTTACAACACGTTTTGTTTTTAATTTCATATACGTATTGTTAAACGGTAATTTCACACAACAGGTATTTATTTCGTGTCACATTTGTTTAAAAAATGGGATACCATTTATGAATTGAATCATTTAGTTGGTAGCACTGATGCGATGCCGCCGATACTTGCTAGATTTCGCGCCACTGTTCCTGATTAGCCCTAGGGGCCATCGACGGCTTACACGACACGACTACACCTACTCATCACTAGGGTAAACGTGCCATTTATCGGTCGTAGGTGCAATATCACAAATACGCATTGATGCATATTATTTTGTATTTCTTTTTTCTTTCTTTTTTTTTATTATGACAAGTAAAATTACAAATACAGCTGGCGTGACGTTATGACATTGAAACTCGTATTTTGGCTTTACAGAATAAATATGATTACAATGAAATTCGTAAAGATGTTTTAAAAAAGTGTGCGGAACCCAATATAATAAATTCTTAAATGAAGGTGTGTCCGATCGAGTGAGACAAGAATGTAGGTAGGGTAGGGTGATATCAAATAAATTTGTGATTCAGTATTAACATGTTGGCTTGCATAGATAATTTGGACTCACAAAACTTTTTTTTACTGAGTTGTGTTGAGTTTGTAACTTTTATGTTCGCATAAGAGTTTTGTAAGACTCTTATGCTGTTCGCAGCATAAGAGTTACAGACTCAGTAGTGAAGTTTTAGTCTTTTGAACCTTTAAACCTTGAATAGTATCACAATATGAACATATTATTGAGGCAAGTAGGAAGAAAACGAGACATGTCCCTTTAAACTAAAATGCTTGGTTAACCAATTTTGGAGTCAAACACAGAGTTTATTCACATCAGCTGTTAATACTGGAAGTGTTGTATTCCTATCGCCAAAGTTAAAAGTTGCATATTGACAATTCACTATATCCATGAAAAAATAATTTTTTTCATGTCATTATTAGGAATACAGATTTAACTCTTTAGGTGGTAAAATACTTATATCCTTTACAGTATGTACCTTAAATATGACCATACCACACCACACCTTTATGTAACACCCTGTATTTACCAAAACCATTAAAATGTAAAGAACAGTAATGTAAACAATAGTTATGGTTAAACTTGCCACTACCGGTTGGTTCAACTTACTTTTTTCATTTGATCATGTAATCCAGGGGAAAGTGTAACACACGCTACTACCATGACCAGCAGTAACATAAGGGTGTACATCAACCGACTTGATGTAGAGTTGGCACATGATGGACATGCTGAGCAGCACAAAGAACATGCAGCACTCCCGCAACAGCATGCCAGCTACAAACAAGTACAGAAAATTTTAGATTAAAAAGACCTACTAAAGATTGTAATGAAATCCCATATCATTTGTGTATCTAATCTTTAATACGAATGGTCATGGTCTAAGTGACCCCAGAACTGTGATATAATACTTTTAACAATCTCTGTCTTATATAATCTACAATAAAATGTCAGAAATTAGTAGCGGTAGCGTAATGGCTAAGGCGTCAGACTTGCGATCGAGTGGTTGCGGGTTCGAACCGCACCCAGTGCACTACCGATGTGAACCCACTCCTAACACAAGCATTTAGCTTAGCTGGAGGGGTTAATAAGAATATTAGTAATGTGTGACCCACGTTACTAGCAGCATTTTCAAAAAAAAAAAAAAACATTTTTTCATTATTATCTCAGAGTCCATGTTCTAACTTTCATGTGTTTGCAACCTGTAGCAGTAAATTACTTTGGATGTCTTAGCATTTATCAGATCAAATTCCATTATTGGATCCAAAAAATTTACATAGCCTGAAACACAATAAATATAATATGGAAATTTAAAAACAACCTATAGATGTCCAGCTTAAATTGCACATAGTTTCCTTTTAGTACAGGAGAATAACAAAACTCATAGAAAATGATTCATAACATAATTTGATTATGAGTATATAGATCTAGTTAATAATTAAACAAGAAGGTACTTAGAAAAATGTCATATAGATATTTTAATATCTATGACACAAAAAGTGTTTTACCAGATTCGTTCATTTTAATTGGATGACAAAGAGTACGGATGCTGGCATATACCTAACTACATTGTACAATCCATTTTCTTTCTATGTGCAACATTATGTTAGTCTATTGACAAAATAATGGGATGATATATCTCAACTAAATAATAAGGTACCGTTTAAAACAAAAGTCTCTAAGAACCTTTAAAAAGGTTTTTGGTTTATTTATTTATTATGTGTGGTAGTGAAAACAGATTTCTCGGGAGTATAAATAAAAACATGAATCACCTGAGCTGCTGAACAAAGACCCAAAACTGCCCCCATAACAAGGTTCTTCGGATATTCCTGATTTTAATATTTAGAATCTTTTATAGTATCGAATCTTATCATAAAATCGATAGCCCGTTGATGACTAGCTATAATAATTATTATATTTTTACTACACTGATTTGACAAGTGCGAATGCGATATAGTTTTGGTCATAGATTATATACCTGTAGAATCTACCGACTACCCTTAGAGTACATCTACATTGTAGATGTATTCTAAGCGTAGTCGGTTAAACAGAAAACATAACCTAAAATATGTACAGCTAAGTTGGGTAACCAAAGAGTATACAAATACCACTTTTCGATGGTTTGCATGCAGTTTTCCTCTAAGAGCAATAATTACTAGCTCTTTGGTTTTCCTAGTAAGTTATAAACGTCATTATTTCATAAGTGACATTTTTTAGGGTTCCGTTCCTCAAAAGCAGAAAACAGGAACCCTTATAGGATCACTTTGTTGTCCGTCTGTCTATCCATCCGTCTGTCAAGACCTTTTTCTCAGGAACACGCATTAAGTTGAAATTAATACCAAATACATAAGTCTGCGGTCTCTTGAGATTTTTTTTGTGTATGGTATAAAGTTGATTGTTTTTCTGGCAACACTAAAAGACGAAATATCACCTAGGGGTGTCCACTAAAAAATATATCGATATTTATATTCGATGTAAAATATAGGATCCGAGCACCGATTTTTATCAATATTTCGCTTGAAAACATCGATATAATATCGAATACTTTCCACAAAAGTTTACTATGATTTTCGATGAGTGTTACTTGAATGGATATTGTACTACTAAGGTTCCGTCGAGATGACAGAAGAGTTATACGTTTGTAAGTGAAACAAAAACGACAAATTAATAGAAATATTGTATTACATATCAGAACACTTCAAAACAGCAAAAGAAAAAAGAAAGAAATTTTCTACTAGTCTGAATCTACCCGCAAAAACTTACTTTCACTTTGCCCATTTAAGACGAATTCTCTATAGACACAAAAATAAAAGTTGACTTAATCTTTTACCTTTCAATCTATTTCTTTGTTGATGTCACTACCTGTTACTGTTAATGACTTATGAATGATTTATGTAAAATTGAAATCATGAAGTACCTACCTAGTGTTAAAAATTCACTTCTGTTTTCATTGTAATTATTAGTTAGAATTAGTTTTTTTGAAAAGATTCGACAAAAAACAACGATTAGATGTTTCTATAAATAAATATATCGATATATCATACGGAAAACATCGAGTAAATTAGATATACCGATGTTAAATGAATATCCCTAATGTCACCTATGTTAGTCTAGTTGCCTGACAAAACTTGTAAATTCGCGGGTAAAAACCAGTTCAAAATCTTTATCGAAAAGTGTTATTTCTCGTTTCAGTAGGTAAGTATTTTTTTATCACTGTTAATACGAAGTAAATTAATAACAGAGACTAGTATTTTACACAAAATACTTCATTAAATCGTAAAATACGTTGGTGGGCAAAGTGGGTGACTTTGCCCTAGTATTTAAAGCCATAGTATTATAGCCATAGTAGTTAAAAAAAAACTGTGTGGTGTCGTGGGTCACCAGATAGGAACGATGATCCTTATTATAAAAATATTAATTTCAAGTTCTATTCGAGGTATAAAGAAAATAATTATTCGGGAACACCGACAGAACATCCGCAGTATAAATCGCAATATATCAGGATTTGAGGTATTATTAAGTAGATTAAAACTAGAATGTGACATTCTAATATTGACAGAGTGTTGGCTCTCTAGTGCGTCGGTAATTCCAAATTTAGATGGATATCATCATGTAGCAACTAAAAATAACAATAAACAAAATGATGGCGTAGTTGTTTATTATAAAAAGAACCTAGATGTCCGCATAGAAGAGCCGTTTTTTCAGAAGAACTTGAAAATTGAAGAACAAATTTCTATTATAGGTTTATACAGATCGCCATCATATACCAACATAGATTCATTCCTCTCTTTTTTAGACAAAATACTACAATTAGTATCGAAATATAAGCACAATGTGTTAATTGGGGACATGAACATAGCAATAAATTCAAATAAAATAGACTTACACGGGGAACGATACTTAACCTTAGCTGCTACACACGGCCTACTTCCAGCACATAGCTTAATAACACGTAGTGACAGTGAAACTTGCTTGGATCACGCATTAATAAAAAGTATAAGCACTGCCACCGCAATAGTCCCTAATTCAAATTTAACAGACCACTATCCAGTTTATTAGGCCTACAACTAAAAAAAACAAGGCACTATGCAACTACAACTATAACTAAGGTTAACTATGAAGGAATAATACAAGACTTATTAGAACTGAATCTTGATCCAATTTATCAGTCAGCGGATCCAAACGTTACATTGAATTATTTAACACAATGCTTTCAAATTATTGTTGAAAAAAATAAACAAATTAAAACTTACGTACTTAATTAAAACGGTCAAAAATAATAAAGCCGTGGATAAAGCCGGGCTTATTGAGGTGCCTGCGCAACAGGGATAAGTTGCACATAAACGCTAAACTGTCACCTGATAATGATACTTTACAAATTAGTTACAGACGCTACAGAAATTTTTGTAATGTTCTATTACGGAAAATAAAGAGGGAGTACGAAAAAAATCTAATTAAAAATGCACAAACAGACAACAAAAGACTATGGAAAGCAATTAGAAACATCACTAACACAACTAAACCAACACAATACGCAAAAGAACTTCTAACATTCTCTTCTTCTCCAGAGCAATCTCTTAATGAAATAAATAGTTATTTTGTAAATATTGGAGCCTCGCTGGCTGATAAAATTTATCAAAAAACTAACACATTCGATGCAAATTTTCAAAACTATATAGATGAGGGTAACCAGCATGGAAATTCATTTGTTTTGATGGGTACTGATGAGCAAGAAGTTGAACAAATCATAATTGGTCTCAAAAAAGATTGCACATCGGGTTGTGATAATATTAGTAACAAATTACTAAAATTGCATAAAAATATTCATATTCCACCTATTACGAAAATTATAAATGATAGTTTACAGTTGGGCATATTTCCTGATTCCCTGAAAAGATCGGAAGTGTGCCCAATCTATAAGAGTGGGAACAGAAATCATATCAGTAATTATAGACCAATATCCGTACTGCCGGCAATATCTAAAATTTTTGAAAAAATCATAAACAGTTGCCTGATAAATTTTCTTGAAAAAATAACCTATTGTCTAAGAATCAGTATGGTTTTCAGCAGGGTAAGTCCACAGAACAAGCGGTAAACAAACTCACCAGCTTGGTTAGTACAAATTTAGATAAGGAAAAAAATGTTTTTCAATATTTCTCGATCTTGCAAAGGCATTTGATACAATTTCTGTTTCCCTCTTACTGGATAAACTCGAGAAGATAGGAGTTAGAGGTACCATGTTGGAACTTTTCAAAAGTTATTTGTCTGGGCGAAATCAGTGTGTCCGTGTGAATAAATATAAAAGTACCTACCTTCCAATTACGCATGGCATACCACAGGGCAGCATCTTAGGTCCCACCCTATTTCTCGTTTATATCAACGAACTCACGAGTCTTAAGCTCACCCAAGGCGAAATCATCTCCTTCGCAGACGACACTGCTTTAGTTTTTGCTGCAAATACTTGGGATGAGGTATTTGATGTTGCTCAGCAGGGTTATAATATCACTAGAAGCTGGCTGCAGGCTAATGTTCTAACTTTAAATGTGGAAAAAACTAAGTATATTTCATTCAGCATTAAAAACTATTCAAGTCTCAGCAACAGTCATAAAATTATTTCTCATGAGTGTTCCCTGAAAGCCAGCTGTGTGTGTTCATCGTTGGAACGAGTTCAGACCATTAGGTACTTAGGTGTAATCATAGACAGAAATCTCAATTTTAAAGAACATATCAGGCTGCTTGGTGCACGAGTGCGTAAACTTATTTACGTTTTTAAAAACTTATGTCATGCCGCTGAGCCCCATCTCCTAAAACAAGGGCTTGCAAAACCATTATAAAGTCCGTTGAAATTGCCCAGCGCGCAATCTTAAAGGTGCGCGTGTTCAGGCCAATCTATTTCTATACTGTGTCTCTATATCGGATTTGTGGAGTCCTGACATTGAGACAACTTTTCATCCTTAACATTATTTTGAAACAACATTTAAAAATACCATATGACCTTGACTTGCGCAAAACCGTCGAAATAAAAAAGTATGCATGGAACGAACCCCTTGTAAAACCAAATTTAGCAGAAGATTTATTGAATTTCTTGGTCCGTTTCTATATAATAAAGTTAACAAAAATTTAAATATTTACCCTCTTACGAAAACAGAATGTAAACAAAAATTAAGACAATATTTGCAGCAACTTAATTATGACGAAACAGAGCTATTATTAGAAGCTGTACAGTAATTCGAACAGTAATAAAATAATTTCAGATAAAACCTCGCTCATGCACCTTACACTTATACACACTCATCTCCACATTCACACTCCAAAACACTCACAATCACACAAACCCGCACACATCACACAAACTTCACATAAAACACCAACTAGTCCACATACACTCATAAACACTTCACTTACATACAGATTACCAACTGTAATACTCATTGTAATAATTATAGTCATAAGTAGTGTAATGTTATTCATTAGAATTATAAGTAGTACAACAACCAAACTGCAATATTCACTTTATTGGCAATTATTATTGTTTTAACATTCGAGGGAAATGGCACTGTAAATCGAAATACAGGCATTGCCTAGTTCGGTTACAGTAGCTAAATTCACTTATTTGAAATTAATACTGCCAAACATCTGTAACGTAGTACTAAGATATTTGAAAAAAAAAAAAAAAAAAAAAAATTTGGGAATACATTTTTTATTATGATTTTTTTATCGATAAAAAAATCAACTTTACAAAATTATCTTAACACCTTTATTTTATTTACAATGATTTATAAAAATATATAATAATAATAATAACAGTCATCGCGTAGACTATACATAAGACACTGTATAGCCATCATACATAGACTATACATAAAAATCTTACGTTACGGACGTTTTTTGCCGCCTATGGTACCCCTTCGCAATGCCCCAAAGGATCTTCGTTCCAAAACTAAACTAACTAAACTGTGTTCTTCTTTGGACATATCACACGTCGAGAAGACTCATCTGTGGAACAACTTGTAGTGCAGGGAAAAGTCGAAGGCACAAGAGCGCGCGGCAGGTCACCAATGCGTTGGACCGACCAAATCAAAACTACACTCAATGGTCCCCTCCACGAATGTGCAAGGAGAGCTACAGTAAGGGAGGAATGGCGACGGATTCTTGTGAAGCTTGCCACCACCCCTGATGTGACGACCACGACCACTTTGCCAAGAGTGTGACGACCAAGAAGAGAAAACTAGCTAGTTACAAAGCGTGTATTTTAGTTTTTTAAACTATTATTTATTTTCTACTTTTTGGTTTAGCTAGTTACAAAAGCGTGTTTTTTTAGTTTTTTAAACTATTATTTATTTTCCAAACAGTCTATCGAAAAAACCGAGTATCGATACTAACCCTATTTAGTATTGAAAGTGATTTACTAAGGGAGCTCATCAATGACTTTTCGTCGATAAAAGCTCGCAAAGTTCCAATTTATTATATAAAGTTGGGAAAAAAGTTTGTTTGTATTTTATATACACATTCAAGACATTTTTTTTTCAAAGTTTAGTTACTTTTAATTATAATATATACAGCGTGTAAGTTTGAGCTACGCTAAAAACTTACACTAACCTCTTTCTGTTTATACTTAACACAATACAAAAGTCAGTTCATCATAAAAATGCGAGATTAAGGATTTATAGTCATTAGTTTAACTTGGCGCTACGCAATGAACATGCAACATGCGTAGGTTTTTTTTTGTGCGGTACGGTGAATGACCTTAAACGTACGGCGCCGTCGAGACCAGCTGATTGCATAAAATGTTAAAATGTTGTTTGATTGATTACATAGCAGTTTTTGGTTAAAATGTTCTGTTTACTCATCAATAGAGTATCGCAAGTACATACGATTCATTAGGTTTCTTTAGTGAGCTCGTGTGGCACTCAAATATCGAGCTTTTTTGTATGGAAAGACTTTTGCAAATGGGTCAAAACTGGTTTGTGGTCAATCCTCAGTTCCTTGGCTATGTCGTAACTCGTAACTTTAGTAGTTATGCCGATCTTGCTCCACTTTTTCAAAAATGGCATCGACTACATCAATATGAGAGCGACCAGAGCGAGTTGCATCTTTGACATCAAAATTCCCGGACTGAAAACGCTTGAACCAACTTTGTGCTCTCTTACTGACACTGCATTAGGTCCATGAAAGTCAAAAAAGTTTTTCGCAGCTTGAGTCGCCTTTTTCCTTTTTTGTAATAAAACCTCATAACGTATCGAATTTCTTAGTTAGATTCACTCATTTTGCAGGACAGAAAAACAATTAAAAATGTCGGGAGTGTTTTTTACTAAGAGCAAGATGGTTTTTACTTTTTATTTTTCTTTTGCTCGATATCCTATATTTATTGATATTGAAACCAGCCAGATACAAACAGTACAACCAAAGAGATTTTTCTTCAATTTTATACATACAAAATGGGAAAAGACTTTTTTACCCATCTTAATATATTATTGTAAATAACTACTACATTCTTTGTTGAAAAAAAATTATTTGTTGGCAATAGTTGTTTGAAAGATTTGACGAAAGTCAAGAAAACAGTCATGGGACTGCCGACAGAAGTGAAAACTTAAACGAAACATCGAACTTAATACGTCACATTAGCAGGTTGGTGACATTATTAAGCTAACAGAACTCAATGTTTACATTATCGCCCTCTAGTGGATCTCTATATGTATTATTAGCGTGACGGTCACGAGTTCAGAGCTTTTTCCCCATAGCCAAAGTGCACAAACGTGCCTAAAGAAGTTTTTATCAAAATAATTCAAAAATTTCTCAAATATTTTGATTTTTTGGGCAAAGTTGCCATGTTTTACGGTACCTACTACATACAAAACTTTAGCAATTTTTACAAATAACATTATTAGTAATTTCTTTATATTTTTAAAACTCATAATTACATAATAATGTTTTTTACTACATTTATCCACTTATGTCGTTTATCACGTAACCATGGAAAGTGAGTACTTACTATTCGTGGGAAAGTAATAGAATTTTACGTGACTTATTTTTATTTTCTTTGAAGTTTCCGAGCACCCAGATATGCAACAATACATTTTCACTTAGTTAAATGTTATTTTTCACTGCTTTAATGTGATTATTTAATAACGTGAAGTGCAATGTCAAGTATTGTTGACTTAAAAGATTAGGATATGCGCCACCAAGTGGCAGAGCCATCGTTGTGCACACGTTCCCTATTCTCTATAACCCTCATGCTGAGTCTTAACAAAATTATAGAAAATGTATTTACTTAAGCTTCTTACAGTCTTTTATTGAGAATCATCGACTTATTTATCTCAAATTTATCCGCTTATTCCTAATTGAACTAGAACTTGTACTTTAAGGAACAATCTATTGCTTTCTTTGGAACTTAGCCATTCAATTCAAGTATTGAGAATCGACTCTTCTTTTGGAATTTGGGGACATTTATCTTGCAGATATTTTCCCAGCTAAAGAGCCGAGTCCATGTTGTCCCGAGATGTTCAGATTTATAAATTATATAAGGAAGTATTTCTTCATCGGTTTCATTACCACAGAATATCGCCGTTAAGTTAACTTTGGTTGCGTTTATTAAGATTAGGGTATTTGGTTCCTCGTCTGCATAAAACTGTTATCCTCCCGGGGTCGTCGGAAAGGTTTGTTTCGTCATAATTAAATATGTTTTCTGCCAGTACGTTCTCCAATTCTCTACTTAGATTTTTAATGAATTCTGTTATTACGTCTTTTGTAACTTGAGCTCTCACTCTCTTGATATTATTAGCCATACGTCGTGACAGGGTTCTATGTCGGTTAAGGAAACATCGTATTTTTAAATTGTGTTTTATTCCTGCCCTGTGTGAAGAGACAATCTTTTATAGCTATTTTTAATCAAATTCGGTCAGAGGAAAGCCATATTCAGACAGTGCAACACTTATGCCACATAATAAAAAAACAATAGACCTGAGCGGGACTTTAACCAGTATTTTCGATTCCCATGCGATCGTCCTGCATCATTGGATTTTAACCGTTTATATGCTTATAACTGTTCTGTGTAGGTAAGTCTTAGCAATCATATCGTAGCTACACATACAAATTCATCGGTCATACTAAAAATGTGTGGCTACATAGCCAGGCCACACTCAAAATGTTGTCGTATATTGCATAGTCTGCCTGTAAACTGCCAGAAATGTTGCTGGCAACCGTATCTCAGCCATATATTGTACGGTACTAAAAGTATTGCCCGTTTAGACGTACCCTAAGTAAAAGTATTGCTCGTCTAGACGCACCCTAAGACAATTAAATGACATTATTTATTTTCTAACAATCTAATAGGTACTTTTTATATTATTTAGAATGTTGTCTACCGACTACATATACCTGTAGTCAGTGGCGGATTTACCAGTAGGCTGAGTAGGCTGAAGCCTAGGGCGGCAGATTTTAGGGGCGGCAAATTTGGGGCCTACATTATTTTTTATGTCTTGTCCTGGAGTATCGAATTAGATAGACCGACCGGTAAGGGCGGCAAAATTTTAATAGCCTACTGGCGGCAAATGTTTAAATTCGCCGCTACCTGTAGTGTAGTAACTGTTGAGTAGGTACTTAGTAGCTAGAGGAAAATTACAGCTCTCTAATTACATGGCATGGTGTGTTACTAATGTTTTGTCAGTAATAATGTAGAATGTGGTAAGTAACTGTGTTTTATACCAAACAACCATGATCTACGTGAATATGTAGACATAATTTCATTTGTAGGTGCAGCAGGCATGACAACCAAGTAACCAAGGGTCCACAGTACCTAATTATAAATAAAATGGGGTTCAGAAAAATAATTCCACTGCAGTTCTAATAATTGAAATATATTTCTCAAGACACACAAAATTCATACTAAACTTATTGAGGTATAATATTCAGGCAAATAGTCTACTTGAAGTAGCACATAATAAAATAATAACATTTTTTCATATATATTTCAATAATCTGTGAACAATAATTTTATTTTGTAGGTAGAAATCTACTATACAATACTACCTTCACAGTCAAATTTAGTTCGCTGAAACGTACTATTATTATTTAAGTTAGAGAGCTCAGTTTTAGAAAAGGCTGTTTGGTTTTGTGATGTTCATCTTTATTTTTCTGATAAATTTTGCCAAATTTACATTTGAAGATTATATTCAACACTAACAAAAACGTTTCCATAAACGTTACCGTTATAATGTTTCCGTTAAAATTGTAATATCTAGGTATTATCATAAAATCAATTTGGAACACATTCTGGATTTTCACATTAGAAAGGTACAATATATAAAATAACATCTAATCTACAATGATCTCAGTAAAATATAACATGCTCTGCTCACATTCAACATTTTAGTTATAAATAATAATTTAGAAAATAATAAATAAAATTATAAATATCACAGTAGAATTACTGCCAGCTAGTTTCTACCATGAATCGCCGTAAGTAAATTTCCAAAGCCATCGAGCAGACAGATAACTAAGCAAAAAATATAATGATCATGAGCCTGCTGGACAGTACTTATTGGTAAAAACTGCTGTGATATTGACAACTAAATGTGAAAATATATCTAACGAGAGACAATCAACACCTTTGATCATGCTGTAACCTTAAAACTACTGGTAACCATTAATAATGACGCATCGATGCACAGAAGAAACTTTGACATTTATTATGTTCATAATTTCTGAATCTTTAGAATATACTGGCTTAAAAGTTGCGTAAGTAAGATTTTCCTGGATAGGTAAAAATTACTAAAAATGTTTAAATTAATTTGTAGCAAAATACCGTCGTGAGGTGAAATATTGTACATACTACTTGTGTTCTGTATTTTCATCCTTAACATGCGAGCCAAAAATACCTTATAGGCCAGCACAAGGTACACCTAGCGGCAGTTTCGCGCCAGCCACTTTATAGGTATATAAGTATTCAGAAGATTAGGGTACGTATACATATTTTGTGACAGGTACATTAATCGCCTGCTTAAACAAAAAGTATTTTTGGCTTCCTGGATCTATTCTCACAAGCATGATTTGATGTTCCATTTAATATAAAGGCTAATTACACATTAATAAGTGCAAATAACAAGTAGTTGGTCAAATCAGTACCTACACAACAAGTAGTGTAGATAAACCTACTACCTTGTCACTTGCACTAATGACTAATCAATATGTACTCAGTCTTTCTGACATTGATAACGTTACATTTACATCCGAATTGGGTAGATGTCTGTGCTCAAAATAAATTATTTTGCCAAGTCGCGCAATAAAATAATTTTAAATACTGTGAAAATTGTCGTCCAATTCTATTTTAACGTTTTTAATTTAGATTATAATCGTTAAATTAACATTAAAAGTGAATGATTTGATAACAGAAAGGCGTGACCTTAGAATTTCATACAAAAATGTACCTACCGACGTTTTGACGTTTACTAAAAAGATACTGATTTGACTTGATAGTCATCTACCCTATTCCCTTCAGTAGGTAGTTCTTACGCGGTCCCACCTTGATAACAGTTGGTAAAGTTTCATTTTATTCATATAACTCTTTACGCTATCTGCGCTGATATAATTTTAATATAAGTTCCAATACACAGACACAACCAAACAACAACTATATCTAAAAAATTTAAGCAACGTAGACGATTTTGTATTCAGTCGCGTTTGTTGATGAACCCTTTTTTCAAATAATTTATTTTCAATATAAATAACTATTACTTAACAAAATAAAAACCGATATTCCTTATTCTATTTACGGTCATTTACATAAAAAATTGTGGGAAAAAAAAGGGCTCACTGCACGGGTAGCTAGCTGTCGGACACGTCAAGAAAATAATATTTAAAAATACTTAACTCATTACCTACTTATGAACAGGAGACATATTTTTATAACCTATTATTGCCCACATAATGAATAAAATAACTTTATAGGAATTGCAAAATACATAACATATAGGTATTATACATTGAAATCAAATAATATAATATTTCTACAATTAACAAAATCGTGATGATATTAATAATATAAAATAATAGTGCATGTACTCTATGATATACTGTGGTTGTGAAAATAACTTTTAAAATATACATGTTATAGTTAGGTACCTATTAACTGAAATTATTTTATATAGGGTCTAAACATATTGAAAATGTTACGTGTCCTAAATTCACAATTTTTTAGAATAATGTTTATATATGTATATTTAAGTAAAGATGCTACTCAACTAGGTGGTACGACTTGGATACTATAATTCTGGTATTGTTTAATATTACGTTCAAAGCAGGCTTCTAAGTACCGTCCGACAGCGCGAGAAATTAGTGTTTCTCGCCTATTACCTGATACTATTGAAGACCTTACTAATGTGTTATTTTACATATTTACATAAATGATTAGATATCGTGTTCTATTAACATCGTAAAGAAGTAAAACAGGGTGCTTCATACATATAAATGACGTATTTTTCGAGTAGGTACCTATCTGGAATAGAAAAGTAATAATATTTTACACTGACACATAATCTTGCAGGTTATAATTAGATTATATTATAATTATATGTGATAGAGTTCTGGATAACCTCACATGTGGGCATATATGTAAAAATAATGATGTTCCTACAATATGCGTTAAATTGGATAATGACAGTTTTGAAAAATGTACTTGCATAATAACATAATTCTATTTAATGTACCATAGCGTTGCTTTTTGAATATTTAGATCTTTATTTGTTTGTTTCTATACTAAAAACTTCATCTCTACAAACGTTTAAATAAACTTTCTTAAATGAAAATTCAAGGAACATCCAAGGTTGGAAAAGTCATAATAATACATATTATAATGTTCTTATTGAATTTGTAGTTTATTCAAAATCCAAAGCATGAATATCTAAAAAAAATTAAATATATACCTATTAAAAAAAAACTGTTTGAATTATGCTTTTTTGTACTGATATGTAGTTTCTTGTTTAGTAGGTATTATGACTTTGGTGTTGAGTGCATATAAAATTGAGCAAAAAATGTTTCTAAAATAAATTAGTACGTTACGCGAAATATTTACAAATCACTTACATAAAAAAATAAAGTGTCACGATTTTAAATAATAACATTTCATCTATTAATTTATAAAATAAGAAAAATGTTCTATGATTATTATGTTTATAAACGTAATTCTAGTAGCTTCGAAAATAAAATTGAGATCGGCGTCGTCGTATTTTATGCATTTAAATGAAACTAGCATGCCATGTGGCGTTTTGTGAACTTTATAACAACAAAAAGTAGCAGTGTCTAGCTCATGTTGTCCAGTGTCGTTTCTGAATACTATCCATTACTTACAATCTGTGTTAAAAGGTTTTCATATAAGTTTATATTAAGGAGGCTTTATAATATTAAGGCGTCAGGCCGCAGGTGCCGCAAACAACAAGATCCTCATATCCCATGATTATTTGCGTGGAAGCACAAATCAATATAGATAGTTATGATTACTGCAGATAGTAAAATAACAGATAGATCTATTTACATAAATTCACTTGCGTGAAATAACAAGTTTTAACTAAATATACGTAATACATTTTATTGTACCTAATATTATTAAATACTATTATTATGACTTCAACTTAAAGTACAATTAAGTGCTACGTTATAAATCTAAGCTGCAGTTTTACTCTAGATTCTTACAATATGGCAGTTGTCAAATCGCTAGCTGAGTTGTTGCTTATGACTATAGTGATCTTTTGGTTTGGAGAGCGGAGCGCGGAGTTAATTATATCGTACACTGTTGTACCCTTCATGTCTGCGTGACAACTTTATGATGATTTATCACAACCAATATTGCAATGAATATACAATTATATATATTTGGTAAGATTTGCAGGTACATCACGTTAAAAAATATTATGGTAGCACGACAGCTAAATATTTGTTTCAAAACTAAGCACCTGAAATATATTCGTAGCAGATTTATAACTTGGCAAGATGTGTTTGTTAAATTGTATTTGTGTTTCCTATTTGGATATATGAATGTAACACTAATTGTGATAAGTACCTACATCGATTTCGACAACACGATGTACGTACTAGCCAGTTAATCAGATCTAGTATAAGTTTATGAGATTTAAAATATATTTTTCACTTGTCTTACGTATAACATTTATAGATTTGATAATAGTCTTCGTTCAAACATTCTCACATTTGTATAAAAATCTGTAGAGGCACGGAACCTGGCACACGATTACTTGAAATGTGCGTTACTTGTATAAGCACCGGTATAATGTGATATATTAATTAGCTCACAACAGTGAACTCGGCACGTGCATGGATCACAGTACGTGTACAATCTAAAAGTTTAGGGAGTGATATAGGATTGGCACACTTTAAGTATAACTTAGGTACCTACGGTCCTGTAACTTGGAGTATTGATTGTTATTTCCTTTGTTAAATATATATAATTTGTGATTGGATAATACTATGGCAATGTTTTTGCCATCAACGGGCCTTGGTAACTATCGCATCGATAAATATTGCGCCGTGATGTATGCATTAAGGAAACAAAACTAAACGCGTTTGTTGTAATTAATTACAATGATTAATATAATATATATCTAGATTAAAATAAAATTACGTAGCCGTACAAAAGTTTTCGATTTTAACGATCACATTTAAGTAACAATATTAAATCTAGATTAATTATAGTTTTATTTACATATCCAAACATTGCTTTTAATTGTTATATATGTAGATACAGAATAATATCTTTTATATAATTCTCTAAACTTATTATAATATTATTATTTACAAACTTTAATCAATAATACTTAATAATAATATTGCAGCTCGCAATCGCTGTCTGTCTCACTTCTTTCCTGCCATTCAACGCCGCCATCTGTACTTAGATTACTTCAATCGTGAATCCATAATAATGTATAATCTTATCCAAATAAGAATATTTTGTAATAATTTGTAACAGCTCATTCTTGTTCTTGCCACCGTTAAACTAAATAGGGCTTTATTGGTGTAAAAAGATCCCGGTGTTTCGCAATTCGAATTGCCGATTGTGCATGTTTTTAATAAATTCTATGTGTACAGTGTGATGTTACCTTCAGTATCGTCCCCTTTCATAGCCTGGTGCGTGCTTATCCTCGCAATGTTGAGCCGGCATGGATTGCACCGAAATAGGTTGATAGCAGACTCGCAGCACACTCTGCACGAGCAACTCTTGAGTATTGTCTCCTTGTTCTAGTAGGACCATCTTTGTATACAACACAGATATGTTCATAAAAATTTAAGTCTAAACATGTTTCGTAGTCTTTTCGTCGAATCTGAGATAACTTACAAAGCTAAATTCATATATTAAAATCCATATTTATAATCTAATAAGTCAGTCAATATACATTTATTTCGTGATTAATAGGTATCACTAAAGTATTTTCGACCGGAATAACTGTGTATACAGTCGAACAATTGATAGAGCAGACGTTGGCATGCTCAGCATTATACTTAATGTATGAAAAACAGTGTGAAAACTCATCTTCTGAGTGTGGTCCACAATCAATTGATATCAGCACATTCGAAAATGTGGACGGAATTCATTGCCCATTGAGATATTTTCAAAATATTATATGGTTTTTGGTTCTCTGCTGCTTAGTATGTTGAATTAGGTACGTCGACTATCTCAAGTAGTAACTAAAAAGATATGATAAACTATGATTTTAATATGTTACAAAATAAAACGTCTAATTATTGGCAACTACTAGCATACAGTTTTAAGTTTTTCAAAGACTTATCGCTTCGATCAGAATGTGCACGTAAGTACCAGCACTGTCTTAAGAATTTTTTTCACACTGTTTATGTCAGTCTAAACTTACAGCTACTTAAACTTAATATTCACAGTCACCGCCCGAGAGCGACACACGATTTTGCATTCCAGTGCACGTCACAGTTAAGGCGAATCTACTGCGCTACAAAAATACGTGGGCAATGTCCATTATGCAGTCAAAATACGAGCCACATATAAAGAGCAAAAATATGTCTCCTTTAATTTCTTATAGTATCCAATATCATATGTAAATTTTAACCGTCTCTGCTTACATTAAATAAATTTTCATTCATAATATATTTTCTTACAGCTAAATCACACCTCCCACACGGAATAGTTCTCGCATAATGCGAATAATCTTTGCAATGTCTCTTGTCAGTTTGGATAATAGATGTATGTTGATAATACAGATAGCCCTGTACTGAATTTATTTGAGTTGCACTGGCCGCGTAAACGCGTGCAAGCGGCGTACTCGCTAGTCGCCGAAACGGGTGCATGCCTTTTTCCATTTGCACTGAGTACACCAGAGGTCGCGTTGGTCCATGCCGTATACTTTACGACACTTCTTGTTGTCTGAACGAGGCCGACGGCCAGGACTGCCAGGGGACCCGCTAGCGGCAGATAACCGCATATGTTTCTGTAGAGTAAAGTTCACATGTTAGATCAACAATAATCAACTGTAGTCCCAGTCAATCAGATTAGTAATAAACGTTCTACTTACAGGTGAATGGGCGTTAGACCAGGGGTGAGTAACGGGAATGCTTATTGGCCTTGCGGATCCATTCTGAATTGACAGTAGGCCTTGCCTATAAATAATTAAAATAACATATTAATAATATTACCAAACTATGAGGTTATTATAGGTGCTTGCTCTGGTTATATCAGGCGTGTCATAGTCTACTTTACCGTCTTAGTCATAACATGGTTAGAAGAAATTCCATACCTGTAGGAGCCTACTAGTTGTCGCTGATATTCAGGATCCTCATGCGGAGGGCGGCACATGTCTCGATGCGAGAGTGTCGGCGGCGGTGCTGGAGCTGCTACCTCCCGCTCGGTATAATAGAACTCCTCTTCGTGATCACTGTCACCCTCTTTCTTTGGCCTGAAACGTGATCAAACGCAATGAAACTTTTGTTAATTTTAAACTTAGTCCAAAATTCTTTTTTAACTCGTATATTAAATAAATAAAACATAATTTACTCTGTTACCCATCTACCACACTTATACTAATCTCTTCCTGATTATTTGTGCCGTTTTGATTTATATTGCGTCATGATCTCAAGCCTTTCTTGAACGTAGGAAGCCATCCATTTCAAGACAGTTCATAACTTTAGATCAGATAACAGATGACATTGTTTGCTAAGTTTATTTTATAATGAGCCTTCGTATGTCACAAATATCTGTAAACCAGTGAGTAGATATATAACATACAAAAATAATTGTGATCATATCATTGGATGGTAGTACGATACCACCTATAGGTATATTCAGAGAACAGTAGGGCAGGGTTACGTAAGTGGCAGTCGACCTTGCGGAGCGGGCGCGGGCGGGATTGTGTCGCGAGCAACCTTGTTGCGAAGCCTCGCTGCTTCCGGGTCAGCAAGGGCCGGCCTTTCAACGTTCTTTAAGTACTTATGTTACTCTCCTAAGGTATGAAGGTTGCTATCACTTATTACAGATAATTATTTTTATCATTATCTTTACTTCATGTTGTCTGTAATGTTACAGATTGATAAAACTTTCTTTATGGATGCGGGAAGTGTTTGCCAGTGGCACACACAGCCGTAACCTTGCCAACTGGTTCGTTGGCGTTGCGCAATTATTATTACCCATAGCACGTGCATTAACTGCCTGCACGTGACCTTTATTACACGTGCCTATTGCATTATATTATTTATGCGTTTATCTGGTGGTTACATTCTGCTTTCAGGTTAACATATTGCATAATGAAACGTTTAAGACACAGATACAAACGGGTAGGTATGTCCATCTATTATTAGGACCTCGAACCTATAAAAACACGTCGATAAGACGCGGTATGTGATACAAAGAAAAGCTTAGCTTAGCTACTATCATAATACTAACAAAAAATAAATAAATACATACCCCAAATGTGTATTCCTGATGTGTGCTTCAATAGCTTCGCATGTATTTGTGTTGTATCCACATCCCCGCCAAGTGCAAACGAAGACAACATTGTTAATCTGTAACAATGACATAAATATGTAGTAAATAAATAGCCGTGTATGTATCTAGTTATAAGACATTTACCGCACATGAGTATTGAGAGTAAAAATAAATTATAATTAAAAGTTAATTTTGTCATTGTTCATAATAATAGTTATTAAAGCTAGGCATTGAAGAGTATTTAATATCGAGCGGTGATGTAGCCGAGACGGAAGCAGCTCTAGGTCGTGGCCTTGCCAACGCCGCGCGCAAGCGGAGCCAGCGCCCTCCTGCACCGCGACTACGCCGCTAACAGGTACTAGATGATTCTGTATGACCAGTATGGCCACGATCACAGATTTTGTCATAGTTTCAAGTGGTTCCCTTTATCACAAACGGTCTACAATTCTTGAAGCCGTAGAGCCTTTTTCTTTGTGCCGCTTTATTTATTACTTTCCCAAATGGGGAAGAGAATGAACTAAAATTTCACTTAATATTTAATTTATTTTTGGTGAAATAAAACAGTGGACACTTAAGCTTTCCATAAGACTATGGTTTCTGTCTTATTCTGGGACTATTTTACAGGTTTCAGTGCGGTAGAGTGCATATAGTTTTATGAAAACGTTAGTGTTTCCTAACACATTACTGATAATTTGGTCATATAGAAGCAGAACCCAGTTGAAAACACGCTCTTTTCAAACCCTTAAAACATCAGATTGCAATGTACATATGCTCTCATCAATATTTCTGTAGCATGTATTCAAGTTGATCAAGTAAAAGACAAAAGGCAGTGCCTTTTGTCTTTTACTTGATCAACTTGAATAGTGTCACTACTGTACTATAATTTAATTGGATTAGTAGTTAAAAAATCTTCTCAACAAAAGAAGAGGCAGCCCTAATAGTTAGTGAAGCGTGACGACGAGAACGCACGGGGCCGCAGTTGGCGTGTCTTGCCAAAGTTTCTGCATCGACCTTCTGCCCAATGCCACATATTTCGGCCAACCGGGCTTTGCTACATACATCATATGAATTAACGTGGTTTAGCGTACCGTTACCAAGCAGCACTCCACTAAATATAGTTCGTTATATTAGTACTGTTTTATTTATGTACCCAAGTGTTACAAACATTACGATCAAACTCTTCAAGATCATTTATATCTTATTGTTAGTTTTATATTATTGATTTTTTTGGTTTGCCTTATTTTTAAATATACTAACATTATGAATATAATGTATAGGTACGTGAATACTTGTAGTGTTATTGTATAATTGGAAAATAACGTTAATTAACAAAATAATTGTAAGAAGTGGCAGAAACTTTTTTAAAAAGTTTGTCTTTAGTCATAGAACAGTGTTTCTCAACATGAATTATACTGCCTATTCTACTAACCAACATTGAAATGAATAGCTCTATTATAAATTATGACTTGCAGTACACCTATATATACAGAACTCCCAAATTTAGTCCGCCGCTTTTGTAGTCTTAGTAAAAAAATAGTTCACTTGATTATAATAGTGGAATATGATAGTTCTATTCATGCAGTGTAGAAAATAAACACTTTTCGATGGAGCTCTCCTTTATTGCTTCTATGATTAGTACGGTTTCTGCTGCTTTCTTATTCTCTAATTCTCTCTACCGTTAACGTTACCCAAAGAACACTGGCATCTAAAAGAACCTCTCATTAGACAAAGAATATAGAATAACAGACACTAAACCTGCGTAACTAAAGAATTAAAAAGTAAATATATATTTTAGTTCGTATAAATAGGTATTAGTATAGTGACTTAAAATAATTTTATAATTTTTTTTTTGAGGATGTTGTTAAGGATTTCCTTTGCACCAAATCTTACTTTACTAGCGATGTTACATTTAGTGCACTGGAAAGTAGGTTAGGTCACGCGACAACGAAGGGGTGGACTGAAGTACGGGGAGAGGTTGAGAGGGTGGAGAAGACCGCGAACTGGGTCGCAGCACCACGGCCAAGGGTGATCTATGAAGGTTGTGTTTCTTTGTCTTATATATCAAAACTTTAGCGCACGTTTTCTTAAACACAAATTACATTGGTTACGCTACTAAAATAATATTATAACAGTAAGTAATTGTTCATATAAATTAATTTTGCTACACTTCAAATCAGCTTAATAATGTTAATAATAACAGTTGTCATTCTGAAATATATATCATATCAAAACTTGCTAAGAAATATTACCAAGCTGAGAATTGTTTTGTAAATTGTTCAATGGCTCTACGACATTAGACTAGCCCACTTAAGTATTTTATGAAAATAATCCTGTAAAAGAATTTATACTATCACAAAAAACCGACACCCTGAAGTTAGCTAGTCAACATTTTAGTTTTTCACTTCTTAGATTCCCACATTATGCTGCTCCCGCGTCTGTTTGGTTTAAACGCGATAAACTCATTAACTACCGAACGGATTTTCATCGGTTTTCACTAATGGACGGAGTGATTCATAAGGAAAGTTTAGGTATATAATTCATTATGGTTTTGTGTAAAATTACTGAAAAAAGAAGATGATTGGTAAAGCCGAGGTGGGTTGGTATCTAGTCTATGTATAAAGAGAAGATCTTGGCCCGGACATGAACACTAAACAGCCTTAGGTACTTCCAAAATACACCAAGAGTACAAATTTCTGATTATGAAATTCGTTGTTTGTTTGATAGCTGATGTAAGTAGCGAGCTAAGGAGGCGACCTCTATGAGACCAAAATATGATTTCTTTGTCTCTTTAACACGCTTTTATTAGCTTGGTATGTGTGTGTGTGACGGAATCTTTGAATTTTGCACACTTTACAACGTCGGATTAAATTGAAACTTCGCACGCTTATCAAGGACCGATGACAATACAATAATTTGATAAATTTGTCCGATTATCCTGATTAGGATCTTCAGGATTAACGATAGTTTAAAAAACTAAAACATCCCGTTTTTGTAGCTAGCTGAACTAAAAAGTAGAAAATAAATAATAGTTTAAAAAACACGCCTTTGTAACTAGATAAACTAAAAAGTAGAAAATAATTTTCTATCAGTTAAAAAAAATAGTAATTAAAAAAACATTTTATCGTAAAAAATAGTAAAAATGCTTGGGGTGCTATTTAAATAAAATATTAATATTACTTCTCACTCTAACGATGTGATGATGTGTTTAGTTTGTTGTTTTATTGGACTATTTTTATACATAAATAACGTTGAATATTATTATTATTACACGTTCTTATTTCAAATCATCTGTTGAGGAATATTAAACAAATCAATCTCAAAAAATGTTACTCGAAACTTCCATAACCTTGCTGAGTTAGATGGTTTATTTATTTCAATAAGTACATATAGCTTTACAGATTTCTACGGTGCGAGGGGACTGAGACCGAACGTGCGCGTGTTTCGCTTCACCCCCTCCTTCCCTATCGCTGCACCACTGACCTACTTTGAGAGTTCCAATAACACTCTGATACTATTTTTATAGGTATGTTTGGTGAAACTAGCCTATTCCTTTCGCATAAAGCTATATTATATACACGTAAGTCCTGCAATTAGGTATTACATTTATTTCGCAGATTTACTGCGACCTTAGACATTTTTATGTATATTATTTTATATTGTATTTAATTTTTAAGTTGTTGACTGTCTAAAATAGTAAAAAATAAAATAAGTATTGTAAATATACTCTCGTATTTAAAAGAAGTAAAGACTTAAAACTTAAAAAGGTGTTAAACAACAATATTTCATAATATAGTCAGGTAATATCTAGGCATGATTAGACTAGGGTTTCTGCTCGAGAATTCTCGAGACTAGAATTCTTGAGAAATTTGTCTTTAGTCGAGAAGGGAAAAAAACTAAACGCCTCGAGAACTCGAGAAATCTGTCAGATGATGCTGTTAATGCTCTTGCATTTCTGAAAGCCTATTTTATAAGGAAAACCGTTGAATTAAAATTTTATTTCTTAGTTGATTATTTTGCGGTTCGTGACCGCGATTGAGGTATTCTACCTTGTAAATATTATCGCGATAAAGTCCCGAGTTACACATCTAATCAATTTTTATTCAAGTAAAGACTGTACAACAGCCTCATTTGGGAACTTATATGGAAGGGACTTAATAATTATAAAAAAAAAGTTAAGTACTACCCCACTCTTTACTCTTTGTATAGACCAGCCGAGTAGTTTGTTTAACTTATTATTTGTTGTTGATTTGTTAATTATTAAGTACAATCTAGGGCAATAAAAAATTTCCCATTTGATTTAATTTGAAATCATCTCTGTCTAATTTCTAATAAAGCAAAAATTTAAAAATAACATAGTGGTTTATTAAAAAATTCTCGAGATACTCGAGAAATCCTGGTCGAGAATTCTCGTGCCTCGAGAAATATAAAAGGTCGAGAAACCTTAAACTAGACTCTCTTGTTCAACTCAGTTTTAGAATAACACTCCTGTGTTTTTGTGTGTCGTCTGTACGCTTACACGTGCCGCTTTTTACTTTGTGTGTGTGCAATGCAATAGTTGCTGCCAGTGTGCACTTCGCACTTACCCACATAAGTAACGGACATTAATAGATTAATCTGTTCTAAGAAGGTTATCTATAGTTTGTATTATATAATAGTGCCTTTAAATTGTTACTCAAGAGTCAAGAGCCACTAGAATCCATTTAGAGTTTATTATTACGCAATGTTAAAAACTTTAACTTTATTTAAAAAATAACTTTATTTTAAAAATAACATTGACTATTCATTTGAAATAACATGTTATCCCATACGTACTCCTAGACACTTACTTATTTTTGAATAAACCAAAAAACTATATAACCATCAGTACCACCATCTTAAAAAATGGTGACTAAATGGATTATACCTTGAATTCTTGTAATTAAAGAAAACTAATTATAATTACTTATTACATTGCTTATTACAGTTATTACCTACCTGCTTATTTATGTACAAATAAATAAAATTGAAGTGTCTGTTTATAATGTCAAAATATCAGCTTTTTAGTAAATGTTTATAGATGTTTATACTGTATTTATTAATACAGTATAAACATCTATAAACATTTACTAAAAAGCTGATTGAGAGTTTGATTTTTTGCTATTGCAAAAAATCAAACTTAAAAATAATTTTCTGCCTGTTTGTGCCGGCTAATCTCCGAAACGGTCCGAAGCTATACATACTTCGACAAATAGTTTGCTTAGAAAATTATGAACTAACGGCGTTCATGTTTTAAAGTAAAAATGTTAGGTTGATTAAAATTATACTCTATTTAATCGGGATAGAGTTCATCATAGAATACTTATAGTTACATATATAACGAGAGGGCTCAAAATGCCGGTTTGTTATTGCGCTGTCTCTTTCTACCGCGAAATGCCGCGGAAGATAATATTGATTTGTTTTCATTGCGTCTCTTTTTTACCTACGAGTGCGGATAGTATGTCTATTTCATCCGCTTGACCTTCCTTATTTACAGAGACACACACATACATGTTCTCGACAGTAACCAGATAAGTTGTTTTCGCGTCATCTCATTCTAGCTCTAGGAACGAGGCGAACAAGGAAGACGCCATTTAACGAAATGCGATGCGTTACTTGGCTGCGTGTTGCCGGCCGGTACTTTTATGCGGAGTTTGTGAGCGGCGCGTCCGCTGACGCGATTACGATTGTCATAATGTAGGCCAGCGCAGAATGATGATAGCGACGCACTTGTTTTTTTGAAGAATTATAATTATTGGCTTAGTTTACTTCCTAATTTATATAAATATATACCTATCGCACCAGAGAAACTTAAAGTTATATAAATGGATACAACTTGCAGGATTTCCTGCATTACACATACGCTTATTACCTGCTTACTTGATATAAAAAAAAAGAAATACATAAATATATGACATTGAAACATTCTTCAGTTAGTTTTTTGTGTATGTTATACACACAAACAAAAACAAGGCGAGTGTCTTATCTTATTATGATATTATTTGTGTGGGAGGTACAGGCCGGGAGGATCGTGCAGAAAGAATGTCGTGAATCCTCACGTGGCTAGGCTAGGTGCCCGTGTTTCAAAACAAACATTGTCCACGCGTGTTTACAAATAAAAACCGCAAAACCATAAAGGTGTTTAAAAAGTGAGTTACAAAATGTAACCATTTCCTGAAGGTAACTTCCGTAAATAATGGACCATAATAAAAAACTTTTAATACATACTTACCTACATAATTTTCGTACCTATCAATTAAAACATAATATTAACATAGTATGTCTACTTATATCATTAAAGTTAATATAATTTCTTTTTTAGTAAATTACATTATTATTGGTAGGTAGGTACTACATTTTAAAAGAAATGATATTATGTAACTTTAACATACATATATTAGCATAAAGTACTGAGGAAGGAACCCAGGAATATACTACATTATGTCGTTATCGGATGACGTGTTGCAAAAATCCACAAATAAGAATAGATTTAGGTAGTTCATGCAAGTTCTGTAGCACAAAGGAAAAAGCTGAGATGGCACGAGTTGATGCATGAGAGAGAAAGAGGTACATGGCGTGTGCACCCCATGAAGCCAAGGGACAACTGTTGTGAAGTATGGCAGGTCACTGAACCGACGATTGGTTTACCCCTGCGGTTTTAATGTCTTGATATTTGACCTACTGAGTTTTGAGCTTAGTAAAAATCTTTATACTAGTGTTCACCCAGCGGTCGAAACTTGGCTATACCTACCTAATCGTTATGATAATAATTCAGGTAAAAAAAAATGCTTTTTTAATTTTCCAAAAAAAAAGAAAATCGTTTGACAAATAGGAGAAAATAGTTCTTAACTGTTTCAAAAGATAAATGAAATTGCTATATTTGTATTGATCACTAACTTTCAAATTTATCGTTCGAAGTTATTCAAAAGGTTATGTGGAAGAAATCGCGGTGAGTCATTAGACCGCCAATTGATATGCCTAAATATTTCTAATCATCTCTGTTCTGTACGGTCTACTATTTATTACTTGAATGGTATACATTAAAGAGAAATAAAGAAAACAAATAAATTATTTTTTTCTAATTATATCCATATAATAGGTGGAGCCAATTCAAATCTTTTACGATCGATAAAGAATCATAGAAAAACTGCTAACTTGTCAAAGAATGTGCTACAGGTGGCGTTGGAGATGCATTGAACTCAGGTCCAAAACATTTCCCTCGGCGCGGCGGCAGGCACCCCGCGACGGTGCAGGCGGCGAGGGGCGGGTGGGACACCCTCATCACTTCATGTTTTTTTACTCAACCTACCTATGCCAACACACACAGCTCAGACTGTGGACAGATACATGAAAAATGCCTGGTGGCGAGAAACTACGCAGCGTTCGTTCGCCTCACCACATTGTGAGAAGGCAATTGCATTCACTATTGTTAGCTACGAAAAGTAGTTATTTATTGGAAGCATATTGTAACTGTTATTTTATTTATTGACAGGTATACATACAACATATTTCAATTTAATTAGGTTTGATAATATTTTAACTCAATTACACACGTATAGTAAAACAAAATCTGACGTAAAAAGTTCGACACATATAATTATAATACAGTGATGTTACTATTAGTTAAACGGTCAAAGGTGATGAACGTCATTAGTAGCATGTGCCAGCTGCGTAAAATCGTGCGTCATGTACTTCTATCAGTAGAAAATAGGTTGCCTGAGTGTTTCGGAGAATTATTCATTTCATGAAATGTTAGTTAAAGTTATTACAAATTCCTGAAGTTGTACTTACTGATGACGTTATTAAAAGTTATCTTCCTGTGACTCACACATGACAAAGCTCTTAGACGGTGGCATGAAAAATGACCAATCAGACGAGTGGAGCCATAGCCAGTCGGTGCAAAGCTGCGGTACCGCTTTGGTCACCGACCCCTACAGGTTCTAACTTGTTACCACTTTACTTGTTATTTTCATTTATTTGAATCAGATTTTATATCAAAACATATATATGGAAAAGATTAAATATAGATTACATATTATTATAGGCTACCATTTCTCAACGTATTCACGTTATTATGAGTAAACTAGCTGCGCCCCGCGGTTTCACCCGCGTAAGTTCCGATGCCTTAAGAATATCAGGATAAAAAGTAGTATATGTGTTAATCCAGATCTCCAGCTATCTACATACCAAGTTTCATCGCAATCGGTTTAGTAGTTTTTGCGTGAAAGAGCAACAAACATCCATACATCCTCACAAACTTTCACTCAATATTAGTAGGATTTACAAATTTCCATAGCTTTTAAGGAAATGTAATGTAGGTAAATGAATTTGTTCCGCTCGCGCTCTACAACAGTTAAATAAGGCTTCACTCCATTAGCACATTAACATTTGTTTTCACTGTTGCTTTCATTCATTGAATTAATCATTTATACTTAATAAGAAATTGTATGTACACAAAATAGTGTTGATTTAACGTTTTACTCCTTTACGTAATTTATAACATAATTAAAACCATTTTTTTAAACATACCTAGTTAAAATAAATAGACAAGAGACTGGATCTTTCGAGAGATTTGGCAAATTCTCAAATTTGCGAGTGAAATGATTTGAAAGTGTATTAAAAGATTGAGGAATCTGGCGTAAGCAGCTAAGCGGTATCAGATATCGCAATGTAAGTATAAATTATATTATTTTGTAAAATGGGGAGTTTGTTGAACCCGCGGGAATGCTCATTATCGCGTCTGATGAACTCGTCATGCCATTGTTCCAGCCGGTGATACTCTACGCTGCATATAGGTATCATTTTGTCATTACTTACTGGTTTACTTCTGTAAAGTCCACAATTAAAAACAAAACAAAATATACTATCTGTTTATCGTTCTACTATTAGCAACAGAAGAGCAGGTACTTACAGAGATTCTTAAGTTCAACATCATTGTGTTGTATTAATGGCAAACGGTAAATTTGTTGATCGCACCTACGATTGTTTATAACACCCCCCTGATACATTACGACGTGAAGTGAAATGCAAGTGATCCTTCTAGATTTAATGTGTAAACATTTGAACTGTCAAGAACGGCCAGTGAACCGGCCGGAGTGTCATTGCCCTGCCAATGCCGGTTAAAAAAAACGCATTGCATCAATCTATCTATCCACAGACGCGACGCTGTCGCAAGACGTTTCTTCGTATCTAGAAAAACCCCTGGGATTATTAATAGCTTCATAAGTTTCTCATATATTTTATATGATTGGGTATTCCATATTATAAATCACAGTACCCGATATAACAAGTAAAAGTTAATACTTTGAAAAATTGTAAATTGCAATTAGGCTATATTCTTGCAAAAACTGTTGTGTTAATAATGCTAATCTTTATTTGTCACTTAAATAACGTACCTTATTATTGAAAACGTACGTAAAATTAGGTGTCGAAGAGATATAAGTTCACAAAATTGGCGAATAATAAACAGGATTATTAAAAATCAAAAGGCTTTTAATTAAGAAATTGCCACCCACTGCATGTCGTGTCACACGCAAAACGGTAGCTGCAGTACATCCTTTGTTCAATATTTAATAGTGCAAGACAGTAGACATAATTGCCTAACGTGGTTACACACCCATAATGCCCGCAACCGCAGATGGTGTTGGTGTATCCGATAGGTACTGGTCAATGTCTCCTCGGACGGTGTTTTTGACCGCACCAAGGTCGTCAGGATAGGGGTACTTGAAGTTAATTACGCTCTAGCATTGATTACAAACTTTCAAAGCGATGTTTATAATGTCTCATTTTTTTATGAAATTTCGCGTTGACTATAAAATAAACTAGTTATAATATGAGCAGGGTTATTAGAACGAGAGAGTAGTGTGGTATAGGGCGATGACCCACAGAGCGAGACGGAGCGACAACAACACTGAAGTTCGTGCGGTGGTCGCCGGTACTGGCATCGAGTCATTGTTTGGTTTTGAATCATATTTCTTTTACGAGGAAATTAAACCGTAAAACAAAATTAAGAACATATAAACCAAAAAACACGCAAGCACAACATTTGAAATAGGTACATGTAGCAATACTTTCTGATTTGGACAACATAATTCTATAAATTTGTTATTTCTTTTTATATTAGTTTGCCAAGTGAAGCTAGGCATATTAAATGCTATGATAGACCTTATCATAACAATATGTGTAAGTCGAACACGCTTTTGAGTTAAAAAACAATTATTATTGTATATTTTTAACGTATACTTGATGTCCTAAGTAATAATCACAAAGGAGTCGCTTGTAGATAACCTATTTTTGCTATTGCACAACCCAAGCTCCGTGTATACACGTAAACAGGCTCACTATAGAGCACCGTTCCACTTATTCATACGATCAATAACTTATCGAACATGTTCCCTGAACAGCACGATAAAATATCCAGTACAACAGGGTATAGAATGTACTACTATCATTTTATTAGTATTTTAAATAAATTACTGCTTTAATAATATAACTAACCTTGTCAACTTGATTGAAAATTACAATCAAATGACATAGTTTGAATAGTAGTAACAATAAATTTTCGACATCGGTTTTATATCGGTGACCTACTTTGGTACTGATACTATAATCGAGTTCTATATTGACATTTGGGTTATGTTTGATAGCTCTTAATCTATCACATCACCACTACATGTTTTTCTAAATGTCCTCTAATATGCACATGTCCATTAGTAAACGAACTACGCAATTGACGTACTTGAATGTGACGTAATAAAGAACAATGCTGGCGTTGCGCGCTGATATAAATCCGGCGATAGCGTTAGCAATGGGTGAAGCGTGAACGTTCTGTTATCGACTGTTATATCACAGAGCTATTACCTAATGTTATCTGAATTAACGTGTAATTGATTAACAAAGCACACAGAAAAGGACACACGTTCAGCTGGGTGAGTTACGACGCATGGCAACGGTTGGCCTATTTAGGCCCTACTGTGATATTAAACGAGATCAGTATTCAGAAAATAAATTTGACAAGATATTATAATAATCATGTTACAATTAAATTGAATATTTCGTATTCAGAATACGAGTTACTGGGCAGTGCGAGCCTGCGTGGCAATAGAATTAGTCAGTGGGAGCAGCGCGACCAGTTTCACACTCTTGCCATTTACACACATAATTAACTGTTTACCGAGTGGGGAGTGATATGCGCGCTTCTAGTACCGCAATATCTTCCGCGTTTTAAATATAGAACCCGAAGGTCGCTTTATTTGCGTTGAAACTACATCATATTGTTACAATGCAATTTAAACCTTGAACGTACCAACCTAAAAAATATTGAAGCTGATCCACGGGCCAAGGCGTGAACTAGTGAACAAGATTTTGCACATATGGTTCGGTTTCGCGGAGAAATATTACGCTCAAAGTTTGACAAAAGCTAAACAAACATACTGTGCTGGTTTTGGTGGGAGAGCGGTCACGTTGTGCACGCGCACAGTTTTCCGCTCACGTGAGTTTCGACAACTCTTTACCCGTGTCATCAGTACTACTATAGTCTCTGACGTTTTATCAGTTTACTTATCGCGTTTAGATATTAAATATACGCAGATAGCGCACGCTTCCGAACTTTTCCTAGAAGCACTTCAATTTGTCTCAATACAAATACCTACTATGTATATAAATACTTTTTTATTCTGCTTTTTAATAAGTTTTTATTTAAATTGGACTCCTACAAACCATTATGAATATACATATAGGGTAATATTAGTCCATAAATATAAAGTGTGCAATGATTGTCTTGTCATGAATTTAGAATGAATTTACTGCAGGATTTTGTTGAACGGCCAACTGTTTCCAAATACCTTATTTGTTTTATCTTAAATTACCCAAATAATTCTTTTATTGCTTTTGTTACTACGTACAGGCAGGGACTGGCGCGGGCGGTTCTAATAAGTAGCTACAATGACCGTGAGCCACACACGGAAGTCACCTCGACGCCTTTGTAGATAACGATTGACTTAGTTTATCAGCGGTAGGCGATAAAGTGGCCTTCATATAAACACGTTTAAACCGCACAAATATTGTTTATCTATTAGAGATAATCACTTATTAATTTAAATTTAAATTGCTAAAATAAAGCGTAATTGGTCGAGGTGTTACCGTGAGCAATTTAATTTAAAACGCTCCAGCTTGACGACGAAGCGTATAATAAGATTTGCTATTACATTCGAATTCAAAAAGAAAATAATATTATTTTAATCATTACGAAAGCGCAATTGTTATAAACATAATTAGTCCGAAAATAATTGTGATAACTATAGTTGTAGCAGATTATTCAGATATTTTATTTTAACAGTGAACGGTGAAATAATACTGTTCAAAAGATCAATTGATTGCGGAGAACTTGTTTTAATTATGAAAATGCAGAGAATTGTATAGGTAGTATTGACCATTACCTTCACTGCCCTAACGATTTGAATATTAAATATATATTATGTAACTCAGTAAAAACACAGTCCTACTATATGTATACTATTGTAGTGAGTGTAAAATTAATAGCGCGTCCGAGGTCACACGTGTGCCGGACAATAATGAAACTCGTGCAAATTTAAGTGTTGCATGCCTATACTCCAATATCTAGATTTCTTTTATCGCAAATGTGAGTCGATAGCATATTTTATACTTTGAGTCCACAGCACCAGGGGCATATAGTGATATTTCCGCGTATACATTATTGCAAGGTTGTGATTTTCCCAAGATACCTATCATACGCATTCACTTTGTTTGTTTTCATACTGACTTTGTAGTGTTAACCTCGTCAGATTAAAATAATTAATTAAAAACATTGGATGCATACGTAAAAGGTGCATTTGGGGTTAGCTTTTTATGTGTATAATGTCAATTGATGGACGATCATGATGATCATGTGGATCGTTAGTTGTTACTCTTGTTATACATGCAATAGATCTCAAAGTGCGCATTTGCCGTGTTGCAACACGCACGCTATTACGCTAGATGGCAGCTACGTCAGTGCACCGTTACGCGAGCGGCCGAATCTATGGCGATCTGCGCACAGGTTTTTGCTTACACCAGGCGTCGCTAACTCGCTATATCATATTGTTATTATCTCTGCCTATGTATCATCTGTTGACAGCAACGTTATCACCTAACGCAGGTTTGGGTTATATCCACTTGACAACTAGTGTTATAACGGGGCGGTTGTCTCTACTTGACAACTAGTGCTCTAATGGGGCGGTTGTCACATTGCGTATCGGGCACTTGTATGTTTTGCGTTGTGCACGAACAATTGCTTGTTTGCTTCTGTTTTATATATAACAATAAACACATCACACATCTCTTAATTTAAAAAATGCAAATGACATTGATGATTTACAAATTATAACATGTGGAACGAAAGACGTTATGGTCTAAGTTATTGTTTCTAGTACAAAAATATGTTGTAGTTGATTATCTATACAGTTGAGCTCAATTAAATTATAATAGCATTTAGTGTATAGTAATATCCTTATTTGGCTTTTACAAAATGGCGTAGGGGCATTTCGCATTCATTTAGTGGAATCGAACATACAACACTAGGCGCAGTGCCAGTTGGCGAGTTGTACATACAGTCGGGCGTCTTTTCTAGAATATTCGAAGTTTCACCGAACAAAATATAATATGGGATTTGAAAAAGGTTGCACCGAGTGCATTGAATAAGATATGGACACAGCAACTCTCTGCTATGATTGTTCTATTGTGGAAGTACCTCCACTCCAATAACTTTTTTACTACAAATTTGTATCGTGAAATAATTGAAATGCGAGAAATTCGCGAACGACCGGACACTATGTTTTAACTAAACAAAGTGCATCCTAGGAATTGTTACCGAGGTCACCGAGATAAGCAAAGCGTGATGAATAATCGATTGATATAAAAATTAAACACAGACAAGGTCAGTAACAAAAATTCCTGTTGCCTTACCTATCAAAATAAATTGATTTTGTCAATAATTAACCACTGAGAAGTGAGAAGAATGGTGAATAAATTGTAGTTACATCTGTGTATAGTGTCAATATATGAAAAAAATATTTGCATTGCATGCAGAATGCTGGCAAGGCCTTGTTTCGCTCTAATAGCCGTGTCCTCCACCAAGGTCTACTAGGTGACGTCAGGCTCCTACGCTCGGACGGTAACAAGAGATTTTGTATCCACTTATTTATACTATGCATTGACGTGTCTTTTAAAATTGTTAGTACTGATTTAATGACGTAAGACAGAATTGACAAAAGTAATGATTTACGTGAAAAAAATGGTTTCAATACGATTAACCAAATGCGAGTATATGAACCACTTCTTTTTCCAGTTAGAGGCGATGGTGCACTGTGGTGAAACGGCCCGGTTTGCGTTTGTGGTGCGCAGGAACAGGTTCTGCACGGATCACATGTGGGCAGGTCGTTGACCTCAGGGACGATAATCTGAGGAGTCCGACACCCGTTGCTCGGCCGCTCGCCACCCGCTCTGCCGCTTATTTGGACCGTAAGATAAAAAGAGATGTGGTCTATAAAATACCTCTTAAACCTTGCGCCATGATCATGAACTTCTACATTACCGTTTATATGATGTAAGTATAGTAATTATAGTAATAAGTATATTTTTGTTTAGAATATATGAAAGCTTTTTGCTGTAAACATTGTTAAAAGAAAGAAGAGGTTTAAAAAATGGAGCAATAAATTGGTAATGAGCAATAGAACAATTGGCAAGAGACGATGTGGTAATTCAGCTGGGCGACACAACGTCTGGGGCATGCCATTGTTCTGTTGCACCAATAATAGCTTCCTAGTGACAGCCAACGTTTACGTAGGCGCCTGCATGCTTCGATAGTCATTTAGCTATGTTTTTAAAAGCATCCAACCCCTAACAACCTATACATGTGTTTACAGGGATTTCATTTCTTTATACATTTGTTCTCTCTTAAACAGTTAGTACATGGCCCTCATGGATCGTTAAAAATAATAATTTCAAAGACTTATTCTGCAAGATTGAGTTTCGACATAGAACAAAATTAAATACACTGTCCTTCAAGTTCATAATGGAAATGTTTTAGAACAATGACAGTGTGATTGACATACATGTGATAGAGAAACTGTACTGCCGAAGAGTAAAGTAGCATCTACCTATAGTGAAGTCCAACCTTTGATGGTCATACTACAACATAAAATTACTATAATAGGCTGTCATGTATTACAGAGATTGTAGGCACTTCCCGGGCAATATCATCCTTACGTCACGGTTGACGAGGAAAAATTTGAATAGAAATACAATTTTTTGCTTTATTTTTCAGAGGCAAAGGTGAGTTCTATAGTTAACGTTACTCTTACTCTACTCTATAGTTAAAAATTAAGATTGACTTAGCCAAGTGCTACTTTTCTCAGGTTCGCTGCTTGATTAACTTGTCAATTTCGAAGGAAAAAAGATATAGACCTAGATTATATTAACTTTCCTTATAGGTAAAGATAGTTCAAGTGACCACTAAACTTTCTAGAGATTGTGCCTTATTTCCCAAGATTTTGAACCAGTATTATCAGAGAGTCAGTTTGCAAAACAGATGTTACGTAAAAGCCCTAATAATATGTACCTAAGAGTAGAACGAGCGCGACGAGTCTCCGGTCCGCCCACAACAAGCATTTTGCCGCCAACAATATGTACACAAGGTTATAAACATAGCGTGGGTAATGGCTAATACAATGCACGACACTGAACAGAACGCCTATTTATATGTAATAGCAGTTAACATACCATTCTACGACATATTTAATAAGAACAAACTGGACATCACTATGTAGTTTTGTTGGGTTGCCCGGTTGGTACTTCACAAAAGCCAAAATCCAGTCTTCATAATAATCGTGTACGTACATCTTCCTGTGTACGTGCACTAAGTAGACCGGTAGCGGTACTCGGTGGACTCAAGTCAAGATCTTTGGCTTTCTACAAACCGATAATTTTTTATTGGTCAGTGGTTTGGCTTGTCACTAAATACTGTTGAATCACAATATTAGTTATAAATAATATTGTGGTTCTGACTTACAAGTCACGCGAGTACCTATTGTGAATACAAAGTAATCGTTCCTCAAATACTAATAATATTATTCCTTTGGCATGTAGATATGCAGTGGCATAAATATAACGTGATGTAATTATTTGTTACATCTGCAAATACTCATCATCATAGAGTTTAATTAAAAACAACGATTCAATTGTTTTCCGTGTCACTCTGCTGCGTGGACGTGGAATCAAAACAAACCGCTTTTCTGTGTCGTAACATGATCTAACGACTACTATTCTCAAAATATCTTCCGTAGGTATGGCAGAATCTATCTATGAAATGTACTACGATAGGTTATAGTTTGTACAGTGTTACGTCATTCAACAAAAATACGATAAAATTTATTTAATAGTAATAATAATGGATTTTATTGTTCACAAGTAAGAGTTTACAAACATAATTTCGTAGATGTTATATTACAAATAATCACAAATAATGCACTGCTGGTACTTAAAAAAGGGAACCCTGTGCTATAAGTACCAGCAACTCTTTATGTGGCACAGTTTGGTAATACAATGCTTCAATTTTATCGTAGAAGTTTAGAAACAGAAATTCTGTAGCTACCACCGTTGAACAAAAATACAATTAAGACTAGTTGGTTGGTTATTGAAATTTAATTGAACATTATAATTTTTATAGTTGTGAAAACAAATATTCATTAATTTGTTAACTTTAAGTGCTGGACAATAAGAAGCCTTTTGCAATTGGTAGTGAGAGTGTGTACGTGTGTGTGCGTGTGTGAGTGCGAGAGTGTGAGCATGTGTGTAAAGAGTCATCAGACATCATAGCTAAGGGTAAGAACACAGCCAGAACAATATCCAATACTTTGTTTAGAATTTTATACAAGACGCGTCTGAGAAAGCAAAAGAATCTGACTGAATGTGATCTTGCGAATCTCAGTTAGGGGTAGTCTAAACCACGGAGCAGGCTTTGTATCTGCTCCGTGGTCTAAACCTACGTGTTGGTTAACTTCGGGTTGTTAGAGAAGAATATTTATAATCAGTTGTTAAAGTGTGTTGTCTAAGAATAACCTTTACAAGACTTCGCAGTGGTTATATAGTGTAGTTATGTAGTTTGTAGGAAAGCGGAAAGGTTTAAAAGTGCAAACCTTTAGGACATCTCTTTGTGCTCGTTTTAATTGTATCAAATTACTCTTACAGGCACCACCCCAGGTAGAAACACAGTAACCTTTCAGGGACTGGCACAGGGAAAAGCACACCGTTTTTGAAAAAAATTGGGATGTGCGAAAATATAAATGAGTTTCTTAATTCTCTGTGTTAAGAAGTCAATGTGCGCTGCAAAACTTAATCGTGTATCTAGAATAATGCCCACCCCCACCCACTATTAATAGTTTGGGACAGTTGCACAAGAGCTGTGTATTTGCTGCGTGATTATGGGCTGTGATATAAAATTTACTACTATCAAAGTATTTCGGGGTTTGAATATTAAACAATAGATATTTAGTTTTATCAACATTGAGCGATAGAGTATTGTCAGATAACCATTTAGTCACTCTGTCAAATCCCATCTGTGCAGCGTTAAAAACTTGTTCCCAAGAATGTCCTGTAAAAATAAGCACCGTGTCATCTGCGAAAGCCAATAATTTACCATCCAGTATATCTAAGTTGCAAAGTCAGTTTACATACACTAAAAAGAGTGTAGGACCAAGTATGCTACCTTGAGGAACTCGAAACTCAACAGGTAGATGACTGCTAACGTGCTCACTAATTTTGACACATTGAGTGCGATTGGTCCGTTAACTCTGAAATAGTTGCAACTGTTTATCCCTGATTCCAATTGCTTTCAGTTTGAGCTTAGCTGGGGATGGAGAGCAATTTAATTTCTATTTAAATGCGAAGGATGAGATTTAATAAATCATTTAAATTGAATTGTGCAACCATTTGAAGTCACAGTGAAGCATTGGACGGCGTCGGCGTATTACTGTTCTTTGTCTTCTGTTTGTCCTTGTTCGGAGAGACAGTACACTAGCTAGCAAAGGAAAGACGGTGTCTGTTCTGTAGCCCATAGTGCACTGCAAGAAGGTCGTTTAATCAAGCAACCCTTACAATTTGTGCCTAAACAACAAAATTTCTTTGTTCTTTAGAACTGCTGTTTGTTTTTAATATTCGTATGCTACGTTCAATTTTAATTTTTGTTAGATTTAACATTAAATGCCGTTTATTCATGAAATATTTATTTCTCCTTTATAAACGTTGTTACACATCCTCAACATGAAGAGAAATAATAGATCAATGTTTGAATACGCGTAATCTATCTCACTGATAGCTTTATCTCTCACCAGTCACCAGCTAATAGAGAAGAAAAGACAGTAACTAGAATCGTCATAAGTCATAACTACCTGTAATAAAATATCGAATGCGGTCGTACCCACTCACGCAGTCATAAACATTTATGTCAATTTTACAATGGTGTTGCATAACTGCGGCGCGGCCGCAGAGCACTCCGCCGCGCCTTGACATTGTACGACACAGTGAACTGTGCACGTGGATCGTAAATTATATTATATTATGTGCACATACGATCGAAGCAACCTCTTGCCTTTATCCAATGTGCAATAGTGCACTATTATGACGAACTAATGTTACATTGTAACCTATACAATGTGCAGCACGATATAATTCACGATCGGCGTACAAAAAAAAAATTAATCCGTCAACATTTTGCAGTTGAAAAGTACCTATATAACATTTACGTCATTCATTGGGTGCAATTATGGGTATTTTATAATCCTATGGAAGGAAAATACACCGTGAGTATGTACTAGGTTATTAACAAGGGTTTTTCATTAAAACAGAAGACGGTAATTTCCCTACATTTTAATCATTCTGTTGAATCATTCTAAAACACAGTTGCAATATGTAGCACAAAACGGTGATAATTGTAACACATTTTAGTTTTGACGATTGTGTTATTACTTATTGCTCAATATATTTATCATAAGCATGAAAATTTACTACCAGGCATTAAACAACTCTAGGCGTAACACGTGCCGCAGATATATGTAGGTACATATTAATTGTATTGTGTTGATATACTAAGTTCAATGACATCTTATCGAAGACATGACTTGGAATATATAGGTATATATAATATAATAGGTAGGTGATTGCGATTAATTATCCCTTTATTCCGAATCAACGCTAACGGGGTTCAGGTGCTACTCACTTGTATTTTTGTTATCTAAGGCTAAATTACTAAAACGCCAAAATATATGAGATGTCGTTTGGTATATAAGTCTAGGACTGTCAGTAAGGTCAATTGTAACGGCTGATCTAGACTTAACGACGTCTTATAATTGAGTTGTGTTTGACTATGCAGTCATTGCTGTTCTGTCGGTTATTATTCGGAGTGACTGAATGACGGTTTAGAGACCAAGATGGTATCAAATTACTTTTTTCCACATTCATTACGAATCCTTATAACAAAATTTATTGCATGCACACACATATACACACTAGTAGTACAAGCTTTTATTAAGCAAATCGTACTGACGTAATAGTGTTTACTAAGGATGCGTTAGTAACAAAGACCTGTTGGCCGAAAGTAGTCAACCACATATGAAGCTGTTTCATTCTACCTGAACTCAACGCAACTATCAATATGAATCTAGACAGTTTCGATATTGATCAGTTAAACAAAGAAAATTTATTTGTTAAGAGTCTTATGATTTATGATGATTGTTACTGAGACAAGACTTAAAGTGCATCTGTGCAAGTTGACTCACCGGTAAATTATGCGTCACAAGTCACAAAGGATTTCATAAAATGTCGAGTTGGAATTGGAAGCAATGCGTATTTTAAACAACGATTATTTTTACGGAAACCTAATTATCAACCCGAAAGCTTTAGATTAGTTTAGATCTAATTAAGACATTGTTTAGAAATTAATTCTTTCCGATCGGGACGTTCAAAATGTTTCGAACTGTGTAATAAAGTTAAAGGAACTTTTTGTGTTGTTTCAACGCTTCGTTCTTGTAGAAAATGTGCAGGAGTGTTTCAAGTTATTTGCTAGAAGATTTTATGATATATATAAATTTAGAGTGTATCTGCAGTCTTTGTAATACGAAAGCGACCACGAAGTGTGTCACGGTCTAATTGAACTCGCACTGGTAACTGGGCACGTTCCACACGACATATCTGTGCAATTTTGGCTCCGTTAACGTACTCGTAGCTCGATTTCAATTTGAGTTTTAGATTATCAATTGAAAATACAATTCTGTTTACAACACAACTGGCCGCATACTAATATAGATATATATAAATAATACAGGATATGCAAAAAAACTTCCATAAATGTATAATATTATACCAGTATGTTTCCGTTAGGCTGGTGATTGTTAATTAGAGACTGAGGTTTATCTATCTATTTTACGAAACTTGAAGCTGTGTCTAAAAGATTAAGATCATCTCATTCAGTATTTGATTGTAACACTTAACTCTTTTTTCTGACTGTTTGTTTGTTGGTTTGTTTTTCATGCAAAAACCAGTAAAAATTATATATTGCTGCAATTTTAAATTAAATCGATGACCTATTACTAGAACAGTTCTCTATTTATCGCAGACGCAGGTGGAGCTACGGACATAATCATAAATAAATAAGTGTTTTTGCCTTATTATCACAGGATTAGAACGCCCAGCGCGTTCTAATCCTGTGATATGCAATGGTAAGCCAGAATATAAAACGCCAAACATTTTAAAATTAACTAGGTACTACATTAAATGTTACAAAACTTACCCTTTTCTTGCGAGGGTGGATTTCTTCGTAGTCCATAGCAATGCCTTCGTCGCTAAACGAGGATGAAACCGGTGGCGGTGATGGTGTTCCTGAACGCCATGACGAGCCTGAGCTGCTACTGGCACCCGGGGATACCGATGATCTATCGCCCCATGCACCTGTTTACAAACATTCTATTGATTAAAAATCGATATGATAGAGACTTGTTTTTTATAATTTTTATAATGTTATGTTTTGTCTTATATTGTGAGCGCAAAATACTAAGCGGTTTGTAGTTTTCGAAAACTAATTTGTGATTGACAACCATAAAGTCATTTTAGATGATGATTATTTATTGCATATGCGTAGCTGTAATTGTGTGTGTTGTGTGGTTCTTTTTTTTTGTTTTTTTTCAATTATTTTAGCAATTACGATTAACATTTGGTTACTTAAAAATAAAATCCAAATTGTAAAACGGATCTTTGGACAGGCACTTTCACTCACAAGAACGGCTATTTTCTCGCGGCACACATGCGCCGGCGCGTTAGAATAGTCGCTTGGGCTGTTCTCTAGAGCAATCGTTAAGTTTTATTGGTGGCGTGAAACGTCTTGCTTCTTCGCATAGATGTTGCGTAAGTTGTCCCGAGAAGCGGTTCAATGCAGTGTTAGTGAGCAGATATGCATCTAAATTAAAGCTATAAACGTAATTAACTTGTGTTGAATTACTTTATTAAAATTATAATTGTTATACATATGATGTAACATTCATTTTATTTCGCCACTGTATATTGCTTGAAAATACGGCGCTTATTAGCAGCTGTGTGTACTCAAATCATAGCTATAGCACCAAGAGCGCTGAAAGACTGCCATAAAGAGTACAATTGTTTAAACAAGGCGTTGCTTCAAATAATATGCTAGTCGAACAAGAGCAGTCGGAGCTCATCATGAGAACGCTGTTACACCAAATACCTGTCTAGACTTTGTCTAGACAACAGTCTAGACGCCATCTACGTTTTACGGATTTTATACTGAATATAACCCCTCCCTGAAATAAAATGTTATTAAAATAATTAATTCTTTCTTCACACTAACTAACGCACACAATGCTTTAATTAATATTACGAGCTATCGTTACGTCTCCGAGAGTGCAAAATGTAGTATTTGGCAATAATGTATCTTATAGTGTCGTGATAGAGATATATTTGTGTGTTAGTTTTATTACGTAAATGTCGGTCAGCGCTTGTAGTGAAAAGCCTGCAGTTGCATTTCCACCTCGAGCATGACGTAACAGCGCAATAACGTTATAATACATGTAGAACTGACGGACTACCGATGCTGGACCAGCGTCGACGAATCAGCCTTGGTAGCATCCGTGTGTGATGATGTAGTCGTGTCGAGCGACTTACTGGGACGCGGCGAGTTAGGAGAGCAGCTGAGTGACATAAGGACGAGGGCAGCGTTGCATTCATTCATCTGGTCGTCGCGCTCCCCGTAGCCCAGATCGCAGGAGCTGCTAGGGCCACGTTTACGCGAACTAAAACAATAAAACACATAACGTTAATTTACCTTTGAAGTATTTCAGTCTAGTGAAGTAAGTACTTGGAAAAATACCCAGTCAACTAAATTTAAAATTGACCAAGTGGGAATTAAGACCGGCATTAAATCATAGTGTGAGAGGGACTCTCAAAAAAGCACCTCTAAAATATCCATGTTGAAGGGGACTTAATCCTTCAACTATATTATTGCACTGATGGTCCCGCTGCTGTTGTACCTAAGCTTGTACAAGATGTGCAATGTTACAGTAGTACCCTGTGGTAAAATCAAATATGCTCTATATTTATATTATTAAGACCTTTATTGTATTTATAAAAGGAAGCAGTAATAAATATTGATTGTTATCAAAGTGAAACCTCAATATATATTTTTTTTATTTTTATTTTAAAAGACAACTCCCGCATTAGGAATTACTCCTGTGTCGCGGGGGACTTTACAAACATACAAACAACGGACACAAAGAACACCCAGACTCAGGTGGGAATCGAACCCACGACCTATAAGGGTCACTAACCACTAGACCAACAGGCCAGTCAAAATATAATTTTCATTGTGAGTAATATTATAGTTATTATATGTAGGTATGTAGAGTGTGTAAATCCCATTGCTAGTTTATTTTCAGCTGCGAAAGTATAGGGATAGAATACGTGATAATATACAGAAATACGTGAAACTTAAGATTAATTCGCGGTATAAGAACCAGATGAACGTATCTACAAAAAAGTTTCGTTCGTCGTCGTTTTGTTTATTTATCCAAAAGAACAAAAAAGCCAAGGAACCACAAGGAACCAGGTAAATTCTCGGAGTATTTTTGCTCTCCTGTAAAATTAAGAAAATGTAGATACGTTCATCTAGTTCTTATACCGCAAATTATCATTAGTTCTATCCCGGTTTGTAATGTGAACCTACAGTTTACTCTCTTACAGACGAGAAGATACCAAGTACATATGTCTTAAATCTAATACTGTTTACACATTTTAAGAAGCATTCGATAATAACACACTTTAAACTGAATAAGCCGGTTCCCCATATTAATGTGTATTTATTTCGTATGAAATTTAATGAATAGGTAAATATTTCCCGGTACGCCTTGTTTTCTTAGAAAAGTCGATTATAAGCTCTTTATATAGGTACCACGTAGTTGGACAACATGATCTACAAACTATATTTCAATCGAAACTGCATTATCGTAATCTGTTTGTTTGAGTGTTCACGGACATATTGTCGAACTGGTGTCAGAAAAATACTAATTAAATCTCTTTCTAAACTAAATATTTTCATGTTATTAACCGCCGAAAGTCTTGCCATAACACTTATCGGGATTGATACATAATTGTCCCATAATTGTATTGTGAACTACAGCCTACAGTGCAATCTGTACTTATGGGCTACTTTTGAACTTCAGATTGATGGGTTCAAAGGCTACTCGAAGTTACCGCCAAGGACTAACGTCATTGAACAATCAACAAGTCTAGACTAGATTATTGAACTTTGCTGCGAGATTTCGGCGTGAAGAGCTCGAGGTCGCAGGGATGCGTGGGGTGGGTGTTTGTTGCGCAACCGGCGGCGACCCACAAACGCTAGACATTTGGACAAGTCACATAAGGACGAAGGCTTTTGCTCTGACCCCGACACCTTCAAAATGAGGGTCGTTCAACTAGTGTTCGTTAATGAAATGAACGCCCGCACCCGACAATGCCAACATGTTGACTTCTTACGTCTAGGCTTTTAACAGAATCAAAATGTCGTAATTATTCTTTATATGCATAATCCTAATAACAAGGTTTTACTTTTAATACAAATACAAATGCATTGATGACCATGAAAGGTCATATAATATTCACCTTCCTTTGTTCTATCACTTCTATCCGCAGGTATTGACTACTACTAATATATTTAGATATAATTATATTAAGTACTTTGTTAAAGAAACAATAATATTTAACTTTTTTCGCAACTAATGACATCCTTGAATAAAAAAACATCATGTTTTTTTAATTTAGCGTCGGACAAGCCCCTCTGGTTACAGCTACGTATTTCTTTATACTGCCCCACCCCACCCGACGCAATCGTTATATGAGCAGGGTCAGTATACCTGCATCAAGTTCCCCAAACTAAGGTCCCGAGACGCAGGGACCTTTATACGGCAGGAACTGGTACTGAGCTGCATCCGTCCGACGGGACCTCTGCTAAAGGCCGTTTCAAATCCTACAGCGGAAAACCAAAGGCCTTAGAGCAGACGACCATGTCCGTTCTCGGCAGCTAACCAAAAACCGGTGTCTGCTTGCGCCGTCAGATTGCTCAGGACCCGGCTCCCATGGTACCCTGACCCTAACTATACTATCCTTCTACTCCGGGTGGCTAGTAGATAGGGACAGGGATAGCATCGGACAAACAAAAATAAATAGAAATAGAAGTTAAATTTTTTACAGAGAACAATGGATTATGTTACAGGGCTCGTACTTCCTGGCAACAGCCAGTTTGAGTTACAAGTGACAGTTCAATTCAATGCGACCCTGATTTGTTTTAGATATTTCTTACACGCTTCCAACCGGTCTTCTTGGAAGTCATTAAGGGAGGCCTATGTCCAACAGTGGACGTCCTATGGCTGAAATGATGATGATGATGATTTCTTACACTCCCCAATCATTCCGTATAAGCAATATCCTTTTCCATTTCCCTTCTAATTTTCCTTTCTTAAATTCCCAAAGTGCCCGGTTGATGGCAATAGAATTGCCCCCTAATACGTGGATGGGACTAAATTATAGTTGGTAAAATGTAGGTGTTTAAGACCTCTGCTTACCCCTTTGGGGATATCAGCGTGAATGTATGTATGTATGAATTTAGAACAATGGAAGTATGTACAAACAAAACAATGTCAAAATAAGTGTTTATATCATTTGTTCACATTTGTTCGGTATTATCACGAAATGACGTAGCTCTGACCAGTTTTATTTGTAAAGCGTTGTGTCGTCAATGAGTACGTTCATATATTTTTATTGTACAATAATAAATTAATGAAATACGTCTCCAACTTTCCAACATTGTACATGTTAATTAAATATTAGGCAAAGGACGTACATACATAATCGAAAAATTACTTAACTATCAAAAGACATGTTATCAATGACATGTTTAATGTCAAGTTACTTACATAATACATTATAGGTACTTTTCTTATGAAATGACGCTTACATGTTGACTGTGTTGTGACTTGCATATTTATTTGATTTATGAAAAATATATTTAAAAATATTAAGCGTTACAGAAATATCATATCATAATGGCAGATAGTGTCGTCGTGCACAATTAAATGACAAAGTTGTCAGGTAATTGATCTCAGGTTGAACTTGAGACGGGTTCAATTCGGGAGGCTGTCGCTACGTTCTTGGGGCGGCGGCGGCGTCCCGACCGGCTGCGTTCACTCCAGATCAGCGACCGGGGCGTCACACAGTCATAATTATTTATTAAACTAACTTTTGTTCGCGGCTTTGCTCACGTTTATGTATTTTTGTCAAGTAGTCTTTTTCAAATACAGTTTTTTGAAGTGAAATCTTTTTTAGGCACGTTTGTGCACTTTTACTATGGGGAAAAAGCACTGAACTCGTGACCGTCACGCTAATAATACATATATAGATCCACTAGAGGGCGCTAATCTAAACATTGAGTTCTGTCAGGTCCTTATTAATTAATGTCACCAGCTTGCTAATGTGACGTTTTAAGTTCGTCGTTTCGTTTAAGTTTCCACTTCTGTCGGCAGTCCCATGGCTGCTTATTTGTTTTTGGATAAAAGGTACCCTATGTCCCTTTCTGTCTTGAGTCTTGTTCTTGAGTAATTAAGGCATGAAAGTAACCCTAGGAATTTTCTATATGATTTCTTCATACAAATTTTGAACCCTTGTTTTACCACTTTAGGGGCAGAATTTTCTAAAATCCTTTCTTAGCAGATAGCTACGTCACAACAAATATCCCTGTTCCGAATTTCAACCCAATTCGTTCAGTAGTTTGAGCTATGCGTTGATAAATCAGTCAGTTTCCTTTTACTTAATCTACACTAATATTATAAAGAGGAGAGATTTGTATCTAAATATTAAAACTATTTATTTAGATAAAGATTAAGGATACGAATAATAAAAAAATAGTAGGTATCATGAAAAGATGATGACATATTTCGATGATACCTACTATTTTTTTATTGAACGACATGAACAAAAAGTAGGTAGGTAATTATGGCGACTTAATTTTAAGAGCCATATAGCCTCGCTGACTTTTTTGTGAAGACGACTACTACAAAGATGCACTACATTATTACATGCATTACATTACATTATTTTATGTATCGATATAACGATTTTTATATGCAAATTGTTGATACCTTGGTGTACATTAATGGAATTTCCGTACGAGTCACTATTTAAAAAAAAAAGCCAAGTAGGTATGTCACTGGCTGATAGTGTGGCTTTTTAAAAGTAAAAGAAATTTTAAAATAATTGCAGTAAATTTTGAGTTTATCCATTTCATCCCACACAAATCTTTCATATTTATAATATTATTATATTATTAAGGATTTATTACAACTACTTTTTTACAATTCAATTGTCATTCAATTACAAACTACTATTCAATTGTCTACAAAAATAAAAAGTGCATGTAATAAATAATATTAATTAATGTTGAGTTTAATCATTACAAACAAATCTTTCGTCTTTACAATATTAGTGTATTTTATGTATCATCAATAGTTTTCGCAGCGCACGTTAAATAATTATTTCTAAAGGCAAATTTTGGATACCTTGGGTTACATTATTGCAATTTTCGTACGGATTACTAATTTAAAAATGAAATAAAATATAACCTATGTAGCTTTCTAAAGGTAAAAGGATTTTTAAAATCAGTGTCGCAGTTTTTGAGTTTATCCATTACAAACATATAAACATACAAACAAATCTTTTCTCTTGATAATATTAGTGTAAATAACATTAAAAATGCTTTTGCGATGTATGTTTCCACTACTTAATTACGTTAAGATTCCCTCAACTGATGCTTTAACGAATAAACAAAGGTCACGTAGAGATTTTTTAATGTTGGCCAATTACCAAAATACTTGAATACGTGTTGAGAATTGTTTTTGTACAAATATGTTAACATGATCATGACGGAGTAATCTTCAAAGTAAAAATAAATACTTGTGTCGCACGACCTAGGAATGCACCCTAGTAACAAGGTATGTTCACCCCGTGTCACTGCGACCTTCCAGTAGGTTCGTTATCCGATTCGAAATAGATAATAAGTTCTCTTAATGTGTGTGTGTGTGTGTGTGTGTGTGTGTAGGTCGTTAAAATATTACTTACACAAAAAAAAGTTAACAGGTCAATTTAATTATAGATTGTTAAGACTACAAAAATAGAATGAGCATTAGAAAATACTTCGTGAACACGTTTGGAATGCTAGGAGAAATCAATATATTATTCTAAGTAGGTATGATCTATAGTGGATGAGTTAAGTGAGGGACAACGAGGTCGTAATTATCCAGGACCCGGACGATCGCGATGTTTCTGAGATAACGAAGGTGACTTTGTGTTTTTCATTGCTGTTAATGGGGATTTTCAACGGCCAGCCTTTTTCCATGACGTGATTTCTGTGATGACGTAACGATGTAGCTATATCGTCGTTACGCATCGCGTTTACTTATGACGAATTGGTAATTTGTATGTAGTCAGGGTTCGTAGCTTTCACAATCGCACACAATGCTATGAGAGGCGTCACTATGATGTTGACGTCATAGGTGTACAAACCTCGGTCAAGTGTTAATGCCGTTGACAATAGTAGAAATCATTTGTTTTATTTCGTTACGGTCGGTATCTGAGCGGGTCGCGGTTGAGACAGCTGTGCATACACTCGCTATACGCTGCGTGGCCGTAGTATCTATACACGTAACATTGAAAACGACCTTGCGCCTGTTGCCGGCTACCGTGATACTGGTTCAGCGTTGATAGCGAAAATGTTGTTTATTGCTCTCACCGACACTAAAAGAACCTCTCGCGATAAGAATGAATGTCGTATATACAATACATAACATAATATAATACATATAATAGGATGTTGCGTCTCTCTACGACTGTATTATTTCCAATAAAGTACCCAAGTTAGACATTAGTTTTTTTTAATCGGCTTCCAAAATGTACATGCATAATTGACACCGACGAACTGTAGAATATGAAGTCTCTAACTGTCAGCTAATCACACTTCAGCTGCAAATCCTGATAATATCCAAGGCTATCTTTGCCACTGGCCACTCTCAGGTAGTCCATTTCATTATTATGTATGTATATGTATAAACAGTTCGGTAGAAGTAGCAGTTTTCCTCTTGAATTTTCCAAAACCCCATGACTAACGGTACATTAAGTCATTATTAAAAGTATAAAAAGATTTTTACAAGTCAGTAACCGGGCTTAAGTTAAGCTTGACATTTACCGCCCGCTTGAAGATAAGCTTTCTATCAAGCGGGCTCTATATCCTTTACCACAGCACTGACATAAAAATATAATACGTAATTAAAACATGGAGTGCCTAATACGAATACACATTGAGTTTATCGCCACTTGCCATTCTTATATAACGTGAGGTGATATTATAATAACAATTCATTTCCTACTCGTGAAGTCAATGTCGTATGATAATGATTGGCCGATTTGAAAAATAAACTAAAGGTCTTCAGCTCGCTCATTGTGTACAGTTCGCAAATGTTTCATTATAGGTGAGCTCAGAGTTAACGCGTTTTTTACCATGTTGATGTAGGTCGCGCGCGCTTTTTTAGTTCCATAAAAACTTAGATCCGTTGTGATTAGTTAAATCGTAAATTGTCGGCTGTTGGCGTTATTCTAGGATCCAGGGTCCCCGCCCATCCCTAGTATACAACATCGTGGACATAAATTGACATACTGATATATCTGTATTATCAAATCAGCATTCTACAGACTCTGTAGTATTACTATACAATACTGGTGTATCCCATGTATAAATTGCACCTTCCGCATTCTCTTACCTCTATTAAAATAAAACACATTACGATCAGCTCACTAAATTATAAAAATAATATATCTAATATGATATAAGCTCACAGTAAATGTGATTTGTATCTTTATTTCGCATAATCCTAGAGCCCTACTAGTTTAACATTTGTATCCGTCATGCTTAGAGGTAATTTGAATTGTATCCTAATAAATTACACTAATAGCTTATATCACGAATTTCATTACTTTACCGATATTGAAGAATAACAAAAAGACCCGTTTTTGTCCCAGCCGAGAAGTGTAATAACCTACAGGTAGGTCGACGGAAAGTCAACACAGAGGTGAACATTTCAGATGACTAATCATGTTCCTTGTGTATGATGTACACGGGTTTAGTAACATTTAATCCTTTGTTCGATTTTACAGGCCCTCTGAAATTTTATTCTGTGCCTTTCTAAATTGTTTCTCATACGCCTAGTAGACAACAGTCTAATTTTCAATTAAGTAGGTTGCATAATAGTGAATAATTTTTGTAACACTTTCCCAAGGTAGTGCGGCATAAGTGCACCTGCCGAAGAGATAACGGGCCTCCACAACACCAACGAAAGCAAACGTGGTACCTACCCAATGAGAAAGTGCCGCCACAGCTCTGCCCCACCACGCTGCGCGCGCGCCTTCTCTTTACATGTTACGCAAACCCATGCGGAATGTAAGTTAATGTCTTCTAACTCTGTTTGGTACTGATAAATAATACGCGCTTTGCGTAGAATGTAATAGGTGAAATCGTTCAAGTCCTTAAAGAACCTCTGTAAACATCTGCCTGGTTTTAAGAGTTCTGGAACGCCATCCACACTTTATGAATGTTACTCGATTGTCTCATTACCACACAACAGTTCTTAGCCAACAATGGATATCCATTTTAGACATTGAAAATGTATTGAAAAATTCGAATGTCCACCGACTTTGTCACAGAATTTATATTAGAGCTCTATGTATGGTCACCGAACAGGCAAAGCTACTGCCTAATTTGACAATGTTAAACGTATGAAATATGGCTCCTAGGAGTTTCGCATTTTATATCCTTGACCTGCGCGAAATGCGAAGGATTTTCACCGTTTAATTATGGAAACGTTTTATGTTTGTAGACTAAACTATTTTTGAAATCATTATGTAATATGAAATGACATTGGTTTGGCAATTAGCATTGATGAACATTACAGAGCGATGAGGCGAATAGAAGTTGTTACGTTTTGTGATATTTATAATGTCACTCGTTCTTCTGTATCTCTTCAAGACAGAAGATTTTGCATCTTTTTGTTCTAGATTTACTTCTTTTGTATACAAATATCATCACAGTAAGTAAAACAATATTGTCTGTAAGCTTCTGAGGTTACCATGTACTAGAATAATCCTTTAAAACCATCAAGGTGCATATTGTAATAGACTGATAGGTACCTACAATGTCTCTGTAAATATACTAAAGAATTTATGAAATGGTTAAATAAAGTGACTTTTGTTTTCAAGTTTCATTATTTTAATATTTTTCATTACTTATTATTTAGATTTGTTTGGCATTTTCCGGTGGTTCATATCCTTGTTATATAGCAATGTAGCCCAATTGACTAGGTATTCCAATTAGATGGTAACCTCAGTGTAGCATTCGCGGATATCGATGTGTAGGTACTGTATTATTCTAGTGTGTGCGGCGTTCCATTTCGAAACTGGGTCACTGTGTCACATGGCGGCCGCGCCAAGTACCAGCCGAATGCGACGCCATCTTTGAATTTAGTTGATTCATGAACCAAGCGAATCGTTACAATTCACTGTCTAGCAACTAGAATAATATTCTTAGGAATATAGGTAATGTTTCGTTCAGAAGGCTTGAGTTAACAGAAGGTAGCGTTACTTATTTGTTGCCAACTAAAAGAAAACGAATGTTTTCAAACTTTCACTTCACCGTGGCCTGCTAAGCTATTGCGAAATTTGTTCACGAATTTTAATGTCTACTTTATCTATCATCATTATAACAAGAAAGAGAGAGATAGGAAAGTACCCAATAACTGTAATCATTTCATACATGATTTGCTTTTTTTATTATTACATTCTAGCTATCAGTTTATTTAATAAAACAACGTCATCCGGTTTCGGACTGCCATTTTTTACAAACTATCTTTTAACTTATTAAAGAGTTGTTCGAACAGGTTTTATCAAATCCTTAATGATTAAATATCACCTGCTGGCTTTTAGCTCTACCGCAGTATCATGGACTTCTTTATATACATATATACTTTATATATAATCGACTTATTTTTCAAGTTGCATAATTTGTTGAGATCATCTTGCTGCGTATGTTAAGCGTGACTTTATATTTTATAACATTACATGAAGTGCTGGAGATCAACACCTAAGTACCTATACACACTTGAATTGTAGATCCGAAAGCGAATCACTGTTTTAAGCGCCTGTTTAGTTGGGTATTGTGAAATTTGGACCACGATGGAGGTCTCGCCTCTCACCACGATCACGATGAAAAGTGAAACTGCAGCGTCGACGAGCGTCACGTCGCGCCTCTCATTTGTTGCCGTTTTTTCCGGTTCTACTGCAGTATACAACAATGTTCTCTTCTACAAGAAAGTGCTAGCTTGATTTCAGAGGGATATTTAAAAGACTTGGATAATATTGTGACCTACTCTCAATTCCATACTATTGAAGAAACTATTATGTTTTTTTTTAATGCTGGTTGAAAGTAAGAGTTGTTTGAAAGTAGTTTTATTATTTGTTAGCGCTAGTACGGTACATTCAAATAGTGCTCTATTCGTTGAAACCCTAATCGGTATTGGTAATTATGTAATCCGTTAGAATTTTTTAATCATTCTCACAGTGTTGCATTGTCTGTCCCTGTTAGAGGCGCGGCGAGGGGTTCGAGGCGCGGGCGGCGTGCTCCGGCCGCAGAATGTAGGCAAGTGTGACAAGGACACGCCCGTACTCCGTGCTAACACTTCCATCCAGTTTCTAACGTGCTCGGTGCGCGTTTCGCAACGGTCGCCCACGCCCGACCCCACTTCGCCGATGCACTACACCTCGTGAGCGATTACACCTACCTACAAGGTAACACACAATGCATGCTGGTAGTGCTGGTACCTAATCGCACGGTTCCGCTGTTCTCTATTTGTACGCACGTCTTGTTTTACTTCAACTGATTTATAGGTTAGGGATTTCTAACATATGAGTGGAAATCGAACTCCAACTGTCATTATTCATTACCGATGACCTACTTCCTGATGTAAGGGCAAATCAATTCGCAAAATCCAGAAACGATGATTTGCAAGGCAGCGAGCGGGCATTAGAAATGCAGCGGCCTTCCCCTGAGCTCGTGGCGAGGTGAGCCGCTAACTCAAGGCAAAATAAGATTGATGTTTGTTAATTAAACTCCCTGTTCTCCAGGTTTGATTGATTTTAGACTTTATTGATCCTCGTTTGATCTTTAAACTTAATGTCTTTTGTTCCCTATTAGACCAAACCTTAAGCCAATTATAAACTATTTTGCTTCTTTAAAAATAGAACATAGTTATGTTGGCTTACCCCTGCATATGATGTGAGGGCACTTCGATGGTGGCGGAGGCTCGCCGGCGGTCGCCCGCCATGTCTGCCAATCTGGCGAAATCGGTATCCACATCAGCTAACCTTGCTGACTTACGGGACTCCAACAGTCTTATTTCGTCCAGTTTTTTCTTCAGTTCAACTGGTGCCTGCAACAAAATTAAAAGTCACGTGATTATGTATTCAAATGTGTAGTCCTGTAAATTGTTTTTTTTATAATGATGTGAACATGTCAGTTTTATACAGAGTAAGTAACGTTATTACCTATTTGGAATGAAAAATAGATAGCATTTAACTCCGAATTTTACCACTACTGAGACCTTGTTTTTTACATATTAACAGGAGATAAGTACATTTTGAATTAATACACATATTTCGATAAAAATATATGTTGCAGTAACTTAAACTGTTTACGAACACCACTTATTGATCTATAAGCCGACCTTCGAGCGGGGTACGTGACGTCATGACCTGATGAAAATGGAGCGAGATGCATGCCGTGTCACGGACTAGCCGACTTTATTCATTGACATTATTACGGGTATTCCATAATACGTATTGATTAAAGGGCTACATGTGACGTAAGTATTAGTTACGTACTAATGATTTTCCTTGATTTTATTAGTTTTATACATTAAGAAAATTACAGTACTTCATGGAAATTCCTAATACATACATACATACTAATCGTGTCGCAGAGCAGGAAATATACTACTAAATACTTGCTTGTTATAGGTAAACAGGTTCTTGTACCGAGTGTGGTAATCTAGCGCTGGAGAGCGTGTTTCTAAGTTGTATGATAAACATAATCTGGTAAACACTACCCAGAAATCTCTTTCTAGTTTCAGAATTTTCAATGCGATTAAAATATTTTAGACGTAGAAGAGTAATAAAAGGAAACTTATAGGACAATATTTGTAACAATAAAATTCTTTGTAACCACTGAACAAAAACATGATTGATTTAACAGGAATACAAAATATATTTACACTAAAAAAGTTGCAATAACAATCAAAAGACAGTTGGGAAGTCCCCATACACGGACTTCCCAAGTTTCCTCAAACAATTTAAAGTACATATATTTCATAGAAGTCAGTTGCTAGATTGTTATTAAGACGTTGTTTGTAAGTCATAAGGTGAGCTGAACTTGTAACACAAGTATTAGGAAGTGGGACTATGTATGACGCACATACATTTATCACGCACTGGTAAAGTTGCTCATATCGCGGCCGCACTCTCAGCCAATTATGTGCCACGACCAAGCTGTTGACTGGTTGACATTGATTACGTTTTCGACGTTGGCTTCCTTCTACGACTCCTTCGTGATTGACATGATATGTATCTAGTGAGTACTTCGTGCGCATCTATCACTACGTCCTCTCGGAATGAGAGTCAATGTGAGTTAAGTTGTCTTTAGTATTCATTTAAAGATGGCGATTGTTTGCATTCACTGTTAACATAACTGAATCTTTTAACCAAACTGCACAATTCTAACATACGACAAGATCAGCTGAGTTTCAATAATTCATGACGTAGACAGATTAAAGTACCTATCAACAATTGTTCATAGACCTGTATATGACTATATGTTACGGATATTAATAGCTAGCATTTAGCCTCGTTTGCTAATGTACGTAATGACCTATTCTCCTAAATGGTGGAATGTTGAAATTGAAGTATAATGAATTATAATGACAACAATATAAAGACGTCGTTTAGCCGTCATTACCTATATGATCAGTAAGTACAGTTAGCAGCGAGCCCCGCCGACCCGGTGATCACATCATACTTTCACTTTTACGTGATTTCGTGCGAGTGTGGACGTGCTATGTGCCTTGAGACGTAGATTGACGTGCCCCTCACTCGCACCGGAACGATGAAAGCTGCATTAATGACTTTGTACATTTCTTGAAATTATAGCCTGACATACATTTTGTATTTCCGCGCATGTGCACTTATTTAAATGTTAGGTCTTACTGATGTTTAATTCCATTCGTAGCTATTGCACAACTTTTGTTTTGAATCTTGCATAGGTTTAAAGATTAATTGGAGACTGTCAATATTATAGTAATTGACAGTGTTAGTCGGTATTTCCATTAGATATCTATCGGCGAGCCACTAGTCAACACCGTTATGTAAAAAGTGACAACTATTGCACAATTGCTTTATTCGATGGCGAAACGGTCGGCTTTGAAATGCCAGTGAAAGTCGACAGGCGACTTCGCTATATCATGATAATACTTGCGTCTTATATTGCACCTTATAAAATATTTTATGCTTACTAGGTTTATTTTTTATATTATGCTTAATATAAAGAGGAATACCAGTTGTCTTTAGCTGCATTCCATCGGTCAAAATTTCAAGAGAATGATGGGATTGCCACACAGCCCGCAGTATTATTTCGACGTTGTTGATTGCCACTGCCACATGACGTTGGGCGGTGTTGTAACTTAGCAATAGTGTGATTCAAGTTTAGGTTAGTCCCTAAAGAAGACGGAAACAATAGTGAATGTAACCTTAACCCTGACACGAGCATATTTAACATCATTAACCTAATTCTTGCAAAGTGTATTTTAATAAACGTTAAATAATACAGTACTTTATAGTAATAAGTACTTTTACAAAATTGGACTAATTGTATATTATGTTAGATAACACCCAAATGAGGTTCACGGTCGTTAGGAACGACTATTGTATTGTTGTTTGACGTTTGTGAAGTCATTACCGTAGCACAAAGAATGTCATATATATCGGAACTCATGGAACGCTTTCGTTTTAAAAACTCGCATTCGTTACTTGTTTAAGTTATTCAACTTTTTGTGGAGTGGCCGTGAAATTCGCTTCACTAACTATGTGGAAGACAGGTATAAGACCTGCTTTAAGAATAAGGTAGCAAGTTATAATCCATTTTATTCGTCATTCAAATTATGTAGATGTAAATAATACGAAATAATTATTTTACGTATAATATATATAATAATAAATTAATTAGTAAGTTTAATTTAGATATTTAAAGTACAATAAGCACTATATTAATAGGGCTTATTGTACTGTAAATATCTAGAAGAGTTTCCATATGCCATCAACACGTAATTTATCTTGATGATGTGTACATTGTAAATGTTTTTTTATAGTATTTAATTATAAGGAAAGTGGTTGCTTGTCTACGCGATAGGCGGGTGCTCTTGGCGTCTCAGCATTGCGAAAACTGTCCGCTCTAATGCGCATCGATGTTGCCGCTGCGCAGAACGGATTATCCATGCTCGTAACGCCTCCGTTTTGAAACGTTACATTTCCAGTTTCCAACCAATCTTGTCGACCGTCCCAATCCATTTTACACTTATCGACATTACTAAAGTGTGACAATTTTATCAACAGTCACGAGACTACGTCTCCATATAAATTGGGATTATTGTCGCGAGGGTTCGCGAAAATAATGAGGTTAACGTGATAGATTATTAGCTTGGGATTTCATCTGATCAGCGAAAGCGTAAAGTAAGATGATGTGTGAGCTGTCAATTGGCATTGACTGCAGTATTGAGTCAATGCCTCAAGCGGTAGTGAACGGACTACGAACGCATGACGCGCTGATGTGACGCCACAGCTACGCCTGCGCCAGCGTCGTTCGCGTCGCGTCGGTATCACGTTTTTCAGCCGTTTTTTGTACATTGCTTATTTTAGTAGATAATGCAAACACTTAATATAAGAGTCACTTATACCTTTTCTGATTGGGTAACCGATGGCGTTGTTTTATTATCCGATCTCGCAATACATTTCTCTGTATTTAATTGACATTATAACCGTGGCATGGGGTCCAGCTACACCTGACATTGTCGGGATTGGATGACCAAATGAATATATAATACCCGTGAGGGTCAATTATTGTTCATTATATTGGTACCTGTGAGTGGACGCATAACTTATCTGTGCGACGGGACACTGGCAGTAGGACAATGCACTCAGAATTCATGACGTGTTCGCAAGGAAACAATAGAACACTTCGGTTCAATCGTAACCATGCTTATGTATGCACGATTTTTTAATTTAGCCATGTCGGCCAAAAGGTACGCTATTTGTTTAAGGACTGATAGTGGTGCTACAGTAAATGGACTTTTGTGGTTGTCCAGGTAGTCTGACTAACTCTAGTTCTAGAAGTCTGGCTACTGTAACTGCTTACCGTTCGTAACGCCTTATTAGTATTAAAAAAAACCACGATCTTTAAAAAACAAAAAGCAATAAATTTTGAAACTAGTACATCAAAACTTACATACATTGTTTTGTTTGGTACTACAGCATATTGTTTAATGTAAAGACTTTTTTGAGTTGGAACTGCTAGTGTAGACAGTCTTCAGAGATTATCTTGGAAGTTCGAAGGAAGTGAACAATTCTATTCGAACTTTATCTATTACTATCTACCTATATTGTATATTAGAATAATCGCTGTCCGACATTAATATGTTGGATAGCGATTATTCCAACATTGGATATTCAGTGAGGCTGCAGTTGGAGTCACGTAGACACGCATGCATAAGCAATTCGGTTGTCGACGTACGATCGTGCACCAATAAATAGGTCAATAGCTCTACTAGCCGACAATCGGCCTATTGTGATCGTGCAATTGGATTTACAAAACTGAACTTTCAACTCGTTCGTTCATTCGTTCTCGTGCACTCACTTGGTTAGTACACTTGGTATACAGTCTTCATAACTCGTATGGGTATAACTAATCAAGCATAACTTATGAGGTAGGTACCTATGTAATGAGTACGTTACTATTCACCTATTTAGTAGGTGTAACTGTACGATTCGTCAATTATAGTAGTCATATATTATCTTTATCCAACTATATGCTTAACAAAATATGACAATAATTACAATATTTTTATCTTAATGTTGATGAGATATTATTAGATATGTTAATGGAAGGGCTTTTTGCTATGTAATTATAGAGATAACGCATTTTTTGTATCACTTGTCACCTCTTCATTAAAATGGATACCTAATTACCAAACTAACAATAAGAAAATGGTCAAAAGAGTTCGTGTAATGGAGCAATCCGTTAATCTTATAGAACCTGAATTAATCCGAGTATATTTTACGAGTTCATGACGACTTTGCTTCTGCAATATGTTTACTTACTCTAAGAATGGTCAAAACAGAACTTATCGGAAGTGTGACGGTTTGTTAAGCCTAAAAGAGAGTTAGTAGTTTCTCTAATAAATAAACTTGTTGTTTTACGTACTGTTTTAACATTCGTCTCTAAGCGATACCAGAAATAAGCGCGTAGGCAGCTCTGAATCAACTTGTACGCGCTCGCTACACAATATTTGTAGATCTATGCAAATACTTGCCGAGGCGGCCCAAATGACATTTAAACTATGTGAATAATTCAACGACAGAATAATCTACGGCTAATTTGATTAGCTGTTTGTCCTCACTCTTCTATATTTGAAGCGAATTTACATAATAAACTAACACCTCAACAAAATAGTGCTACCGGTGAACAATGGTTTAACTAATTTTGTTCTGCAAGATTTTAAATTTCATAATAACAACAACCGTCACGTCACTAACATATTACAAAGTTCACGCGAGCTGCAGCACTTAATCGCCGAGTCACGTAGAAAAGATTCAGACTGATTGTTATTTAGAATTAGTGATTGCTATCGGATGTATACGGTTAAGCTGATCAATCAATCGGCACGGTGGCCTTGTATGATTGGTGAATATTAACAGAGCGGCTTGCAAAGCGGATATAGTGGAAGCAGGCCACGCGAGCGCCACGGCGCCGCAGCCTAACCCGCGCGCCTCACCGCTCGCCCTCTACCGGCTCGCTGCAATGCCAACCTTGCCCCAAAAAATCCATGACCTACATTTTATACGACAAAATGCAGCCAACGTTTTTATTGCAACTATTCCTTGGGCAATGCCGTTTAATTTGTTGTTTACCGACATCGAAAACACAAACTCTTACACGGTTACCAATTTGGTTTCAAGCGTTGCTAATTCATACATTGCATAAACTGTAACTATTGTATGTATATGACGAGGAAAATGATAGAATCTTTTTACTCCATAAATGTGAGTCATGGTTATTCCTGTAACAGTTTACAGTTGGCGGGTTTACTGGAAAACGTCATTAGTGTTAACTGGGTCTAGCTCATCGATTGTGCAGGACGAACGGCGGCCTAGTTGGCGAGCTCTAGGTTCGCGGGTCGCGATCCTAACATCTAGGCGTCCCATTTTCGAAGCCCGGGTAACCTCAGCGTGCTCTATTTCTGGACCGAGTACGGTCAACAATTGTTATATTTATAGAACGTATCTACATTCGGCACTACTTGTTGAACTACAATATCGTGCAGTGTCAAGATGCGCTATATTTCTGTGACAGGTTCATTGTTAAATGTTAATTTTTGATTGGGCGTATTTTCTGTAAATACTATAAAGACGAGCTTCCATTCTTATAAAATTTTAGTATCACTATTTTAGGTAAAATAATAAACATCAAAAATAATAATTATGTGTTCGCCTCTTTTGCCTAATCTCTTTGATATTAATTTGACTTTGATTTAAGAAGATTATGTTGGTACTCTAGTGTACTTTTGTATACCCTATTTTATTATATATAGTCTATTTCAGTAAACATAGTATATTTAAATTGACTAATTGACTAAAGAATTAACGCGATCACGAAAAGGTATTACATACCTCTGAATTGGCCGTAGCAATTTAAAAAAAAAATTGGTAAACGATTATATAATTTATAAAATTAATTAAACGTTAGAAATGCTGAAATAGTAACTTAATATAATATATTTTTTAAATCTTTCGAATGCTATTTAAATGAATCACTTCAAATGGCAATGATCAGTCTTAAAAAACAGAGAGGAAAAAAGGAAAGACAGATTCTCAAGAAGTTAATGTCTGTGACGTGACGTAAAATTCTTGGAGACAATACAGTACAATTGATATGGCGCAAGTCAATATTCTGTTTAGTAAGTCAATTTGCTATTGCTTTTATTATTTTGCTATTATGACAATGATAGTGATAGTAGTATATCGTAATAGAGAATCTATTAAGACACAATAAATTGAACCAACCATGTAGGTCAGCGTCTGTCGTCGAGCGGCATGCGACTGCACTGTCAGGAAATTGATGTTGCGTAGTGGCAATACTGATGCAAGCAAGCCAGTCTTATCTATCAAGTGGAGTTTTAATGTAATTTAGGGCGATATCTACAGTGACGTCACATATAAATTCTAGAAATGACGTCACCGCCCGTTGGTGAGTGTTTTCGCGTAGGTGCGTCGCTGCTATGACGTCACGGGTAAAATGTTACGGCTCGCTGCCCTCAGCGGCAGGCGCGCGCGTGTAGGCGGGTGCTACAGGCGAATGCGTAACACATTCAACTTTACACGTAAATAAAATCGCATACTGTTACGTAATTGAACGTGAAATCTGCACAAGGACGCAGCGCCGATGTTTCGACATCGTCGACTCCCGGCGCGGCGTGATGCTATAATCGCATCGTTTACGTGCGACGCTTAGAAAAGTGAGCGTTTTACCTTGAGATGCCTGCAAGCGTGGTCGCCTCTCTATTCTTAGATATCGAAATAGTGCTAAATATATTTGAGGGGCAGGTGGCCAACACGCAGGCGTCGTGACCCAACCTGACCCAAAAACGGAGTGCGACCCACCGCGCCCCGAGTTACCAGTTGATAACGGCTACGGGAACCTGTTCGCTTCACGCGGACACAGCATACGCATCACCTATAGCACCGTTACTCTGCTGACCTGCCACTTGCCACGTACAAATAGAATGGCCTTACTTCTCAATTATACGATTATATACATATACAACCTCAAAAGTGCGAAACAGCCTCTAATCTGCTTTACAAACGTACGAAACCATGTATTTTAGCCAAAAGCGTATGCTAAACGTGCGTTGTTTAATTTATCTAACTCCGCGCAACTACGACACTATTATTCATATTTTGATGACGTCATTTAATTGAGATCTAACAGTTATCCATTACCGGATTAAAGTAAACGGCCATCGAATTTAGAATAGTAAATAAAAGAATAACGCAAGTGGAGGTCGGATTTCAAATACGGGTTGATGTGCGTCGTCGCTGGTTCAATATCAGCGATTCTAGGTCAGTGGGTCACCATGCCGGAGTGAGCCGTACCCCGCGCACCACACGCTTGCAATTAAACTTGCTCTTCATACGAAAAACATTTCGAAACGTAACGCGTACGCTGCATACTGCCTCAGCTTTATTAATTCAGGACAAACATCAAGACTATAATGAATTTCAAGGGCTCAAAACGGGTCACAAGAATTGTATTAATTATCACATCTTATTAAATCGTTTAACCTAGCACGCAGTGTATTGTTTAGATTGGAATTTTGTGTCTTCCTTCTCACGGTATTTTCATATCCATTGTTAATTGACCTGTATCTTCAAGACCGCACTAAAACCTGAATATTTGTTTAGTGCGATGCCGGTATACTGATGTGCATAATAATATTGTTGCGTAGTCGTAACTGTAGAAGTGTAAACTTGTGAGCATGTGACATTCGCCCACGTAGTAACGGTCGTGGTGTGTTACTGTTACCGTAAACGAGTTATTTTGCGTTGCTGAGTCAACCGGTGCGGGCGACACTGTGCATGACGACAAAATTCGGCCCGGCTACAAGAGCTCTGATTTGAGAATTAAGAATGAACAGCGAAAAAGAGTTCGCAATTGGTTTAAACCATATTATATTTCTTATAGATTTGATACAGATATGTAGTAATTCGTATGCCCGAATCAAGATTCACGGCTCGTTCTGCCAGCTGCTTAGATAAAATACATAAATCATGCAACTATTCCAAGGCGAATGCAATGAGGTCACACAGAGGGCCGACCTTGCCTTCGCTGCTCGTAGGAGGACCAATACCTGTGTCTCAGCGAAAATATAACAATGACCGTGAAGATATTCGAAATAAATTTCTCTAAAACTAACCTAGAAACGTGTTATGAATCTTATTTATTTTAAAATTGAATATAATCACCTTTCAGTAGAAATAAAGAGAGAAATGGGGATATAATATACAGTCTCCTATATGAAGAAGCAATCGAAAAAAAAAACTTGTAAATCATGACGTTAAACTAAAAGAAACAACGTTTTAAAAGCAGCAACGGTTTTGTGACAACATTAAATGGTCAATCATCTCAGTTTGGGCGCCTTATTTGGGTCGAATATATTACGCGAATATTGTATCGCCATACAGGAGAATTACATGGCAAGTGTTTATCATTTGTCAAGGACAATCGTGTCCAACTATTTTAATGTAAACTTGATCAACAACAGAATTAGGTACTTACAGGTGTAAAAACCTATTATTCTTGCCTTTAGGACTTGCTTAGATTTTAATGATTTAATTATTTGGTTATAATTTATCGACTTCATAATGTAGTTTACCAAATTGATTTTGAAATCTTAAGAGCAATAAATACTAATGAGGTTTCTTAATTAAGAGGTCTTTATGTATTTAATGCTAGTCTGGATTTACTTTACATACTAGAATCCAACCTCTATACAATTCTTGTTATAAAAGGATTTACTTTTAATATGGTTTTTAAACAAAATGTAAAAAACCTTGTTTTAAAAAAAAACTAGAACTAGTTAACAGTTATGTACAAAACGACAGGAAAACATGTAATTCTTTACGTTAGCAAAATAGACACGATCATTTATTCCAATCAGGCAATAAATAAATATCAATTCACATTTGTATAATCATAATTGATATAAAAACAAACACCTTCAGAGTAGCAATCCGGTTAATGTAAATTCCACATTTTGCAACTTTGCCAGTTTGTCAGATTTACCAACATAATTATATTATGTTTATTTAAGGGTTATAAACGAATTCATAGCGGAAAAACACAACAAAGTGTACAGACTTGTCTGTTACTACTGTATTTTTTTTAAACGGAATTATATGTTAATCTGTCTGGCCTGTTGGTCTAGTGGTTAGTGACCCTGACTACTGAGCCAGAGGTCGTGGGTTCGATTCTCACCCAAGACAAATTAATGTGTGATGAGCATGATCATTTGTTCTGTGTCTGGGTGTAATTTATCTATAATATATTTAGAAATATATAAGTATGTTTATCAGCAGTCTAGTTACCATAATACAGCCTCTGTCTAGTTTGGGATCAGACGGCCGTGTGTGATCAGATGTGTCAAGTTATTATTATTATCTAGCGTCTTTAAAAAAGTTATCTATGTATCTCTTATTTATTAAGAAGAAAGAAATAAGCGTTATTTATTTAGAAGTCCCTTCAATTGGAAATTGTATATAAATAAAATGTTGGAACACCGGTAAGCAGTAAGCAGTAATTCAACTACTACCTAATTATATTATAATCATTCATAACATCAAACGTAGTGGCGGGCAATGAATGTAAAAGGAATATTATACTCGTTATAAAATAAGATTGAACGCAACATGCAACAGGTTATTATGCATCGCGTGCTTATTTTAAACTAGTAAGATCAATTAATGTGATGTGGAATCCGGATGGTTGGAGTGATTCAATCCAGGCTCCAGAAAAAAAGAATCTTAAGCTCGAAAGAGACTAGAACAAAAGCCATGGGCTTGCTTGCTCAGCCGCTCACGTACATTTTTAAACTCTGCCAAACTGCTAAACACTGAACAAATTTAAGGTAAAATAAAAATTACGGTGTCCTTTTACTTGTGTTAATGAACTCTGGTTTGATTAACTAAAGAGGTTTTAGTGGATTTTTCGCGTAGGGTGGTGGTTGGAGGTTTATTGCTATTCCAACGGTAGGTACAATCTACACTTCAAAGCAAAGAAAACTCTTCGGACAAATAATTTGTGATGATGCTAAGATGATAAGAAACATGTTCTAAAAGTTCTTACTTGCACTGATCAGTTCGAAACAAGTTCTAACATAGCTTATAATATGGCGTGGCATCTCAATCGCAATCAATAAACATAATATACTGTAATATATTAGGTACTACATAATATATACCAGGCTATCTAATAAATCAGTGTAAACAAAAAGATGCGCCCTACACAAAGGCTCTACTTTAAGTACCTTATCTTGCCACTTGACCGCGACTTGTTTCAACAAATCTCTATCAGCGTATCTTATCAACCTTGGTTTGTTAAGAAACCATGTCATGAAACAGATGTAGCGACCATGCCATGGAATTTATGAAACACTTACACGTACAAGTATGTTACTAGTTTAAATTCATAGATCGCTGATGAAATATTATTATTTCTTAGTTATTTCACTCAAAATTCTTAACATACCTACTTCACATTGTAAACATAAATTATATTGTTGAGGGAAATTAATCATGATTATCTTACATAATATATTATAATTAACTATCTATCTCTGTTTTACTTACTAAACTCTGAACAAATTCTCCCAATTTATATATTATGATGCAAGGACAATGCAAGTACATAAAATCATTCTACCTATGCCGACCATCGCTGTATCGGTATTATAAGTGATAGGGTAAGGGTTTCTAAATTAATTCACTATGGGTTTTCTTATGATAAGATTATTGACAATCAAATAATCTGATTGTTGAACAAGGAAAATATAAAACCGCTGAGTGAAATTTACGTCAAGCACGCGACGGCTCCACGCTACGGTAAGCGTCATGAGCGTAAGTGTCTTCGTTCCATCGAAAAAAAGCTTAACTGGACTGGAAAATCTGGAAAATGCATTTATAATTCGCTTTTGAATCGTAACTACTTTCGCTTCTAAATTAGTTATGCGATATTAATTACAATGTTCGCAAATTATTACAGTCTGCTGCCACCGCCAACTGATACATGTTACTACATATTTTACATCGTTCGGACACGCGCGACAGGTTGCCATTACAATGATATTTTGCTATATAACATGCAATTTCATGTTAATGTAAATTATACTGCTAGCAATAACTCACTGAGGTGCAACTGACATAGCACGTTGATTTTAACATGTTAAAAATTGCAACCCACTACTGCAAAATGGCAAACTAATCAATTCAGTTTGATTACTAGTTTTATTTTATTGATAGGAAGTAAATTAACGCTTTACTATTATCGTGACCTAATCATAAAATAGTAACTAAAACAGAACGGTAATTAATCGATCCTTTAATTACGTCAATGGCGCTCAACATTCTCGGTGGAGTTCGTCGAATTTTTGAAGAGTTGAAAACAATTTGCATATTTCAGAATGACGTGAAAGATGACACAGGTGTTACGATGGTTTATGTAGTTCATGGTACAGCTAAAGTGAATCTGAAACTGTCGCTTTACATGGACAATGCAGGTGTGAGCGGCACTTTCACACTGTGAGCCTGTGTTCGGTCAGCGCGCGTCGTAAGGCTTTGTGGGCCGGCTCACTGCCACAGCACAAACTTGCTACGTACCATTTACGACCTCCGCAAATGAAAGGCGTTCCGCCGGTTACCGATACAGGGGAAATCAGAATACAGTTACATAATTCTATACATATATTAAATTCAAATAGAATATTTGTTATGATTTTAACTCGCAAAATTAAAATCAAAGCTATTGGATTCGAAGACATCCTCTGGCGATAGTAATTCCATTGGCCATTAACGACGGTGTTCCACTTACGGGCGGACAAGCCTGCGGTAAGGTTAGCTGGTGCTGGGCCGCCAGGCTAACGGTAAGACCGTCGGCGTCGGCGCCGCGTGCACGTGAAAATAATACTTGACGCGATTTTGTAACAGATACCGCTACTCGGTTCCGGGCCTGGTGGTGACCTTATTTCTTAGCCGAGCACTCTTTATTTTTATATCTTATTGCCTGACGTTACGATGGCAGAGTTTACCGGCGAACATTTATACTTACCGGTATGTTATTTTAAAGTAACAATGAACATCTCGTGAGACGGTATTATAATATTTAATTTAATGCTTCTTTGTGTGTGATAGGCGCATTAGAATATAAGATACCGGTCGTTATTTGAGTTAATATTTTGTTATTTGTCGATTACGTAATCCCTCTCTGTCCGGGTATGCCGGTAAAATAATAGTTGTTTACGAACACGATCGCTGTGGTCACTGCAATGAGTCAGCGAGTCGTATGTCGGATTGGTTACATGTAGAGCAGGTTTGTCGAGAATGACGTTCGTGAGCACGAAGATGGGAAATACCGCTCATTATTTGACTGATATCTAATTATTGCACATTACTTTATTTGGGTTTCTCCGTCACTTCTTATAAAATAATATTAAAAACAAGCGAGCGTTGGCTTGCTATCACCAAGTTGTTTTCATGAAGTGCGTCGCTCTATCTATCGCGTGGTGACGCAAAAACGTGTTTGATATATGGATATTATTAATGGCACGATACACCTACATTCCAACTAGTAAACAAGTGTGTATCGCAGTTTACTGTAACGTTCTTTGTTGTGAACATTGTTTGTGCCGCTGCTACTAGATCGTTCTCAATTTAAATCAAGTAGGAATTTACTACATATAATATATACGTAGTAAATATATTTTTAACATTTGTTGAAGCTTGCGCAGTGAAGACATTTGTTGACAAGTTTCGTGTAGATAATGATAGTTCGTAAGCACGGGCTATCATATCTATGAATTAGCTAAAGTGACAGAGCCCACGGATCGCGTCACGATAGTATCGCGTGCTACGTCATATTTACGCACAACGGCACAAGGCCTGCGCCCGCGCACATCACTTCCTTATTGTTATTGTAACATCACTGCGCCATTACTTTCTAGCTCTAGAGAAAACAGCCATACAAGTTGTTGTTTTGTACATACAGTTACTCGATGACGTGTAAACACCAGTATCACAATCAGTAATCATTTTAATCCCTTTGTTCCACAGTCCCGTTAATGTTACGCCCTAATTTCTTTATCGTATAATTTTGTTTATTTTATGACATGAAACTCGTTCCGATTTAACTTTATTTGCCATCGCAGCGTGGATAAAAGGACTTAAGTTTAGCGATGTTATTAGCTTTTTAGCAATATTTTATACTTTATCCAACTATGACACGCGGCTTCATCGGCAAGATATGTATTTGTAAGGTTACTACGCCACATTTATAGGTCATAGCGTCATGTACTGTCATACCGTCAGGTCATATAAATTGTACCCTACCACAACAAATGTGCTTTTGTTTTGTATTTTTGTTATTACTTGAAATAGCATATTTAAATTTATACAAAATCTCTACTTCGGCAATAGATGTGTAACTCTTAGAGAAAGTAAATACTTAAATAGGTAACCATGATACGTCATCGAATTGTTAGAGTGAAAAGTAATGTACAAAAGCAAGAGTATGCAACAGAATTCGGTTCTTGTCTGATCTTTGTTTGGCTAACCGCCACTTTTTGCCAAACAAATATTTAATTGTTGTATTTTTAGTTTTGTGTATCATAAAAAGAGATAGAGACTTAATTGCTTAATGCAGCGGCAGAGGAGTACGTGTGAATTAAGTAAATCTACACTACAATACATAGTAAAGTCAACCGTGAAGCGAACGACTATCGCGTGTTGGGAAACAAATTGACGGTCAGATTAAAATATTGAGCTGGGACACCGCCCAATTATCAGTTGGATAATATAAACACGCATTTAGTTTTGTATACAAATTTTAATCGGTGATAAGCTGGGTGATGATGACGCATTGTTACGCGCGCGCGCCGGCCGGCTCCAAGCGTCAACGAAAAAAAACTACGTACCTACTAGCATTAATATATCGCGGCGTGGAGGTGATTTTTGTAATTATAATTACAGATTGCCAATAATTATATTGGTGTAACGGTCCTGTACAAAATCTTGTATACTGAAGGTCAAGTCACACACACACACACATTATGAATTTTCTGTCAAAGGTTTTGATAAGATAATATCTTTTGTACATTCCTAACAAGTGCACTAAACGTGACACTGATAATCCGGGATGTAGTCCCATCGCTCAATGACATTGGCAGAATTGTCGTCATCGGCATAGTTTGCCATATATAAAAAAAATAATTGAATTGAATCTTTTGTACAAATTAATAGACTGTAAACAACTTTAGTGAAAATAAAAATTTAAATGATATTTGTGTTCAAGATTCGTAATGGCTAGTATACATGTGTGACTCTAACGACGCCAACTACGTGCCACGCATTACTCGTCTACGGTTGATTCCAACAAGTGCAACGCAGTACCGCGACACGTGTAGCTGTTTATCTAGCGCTACCAACATCTCTGCAAGGATACGTATCAGTGTCGCAGCGCAGCCCGGTTTGTCTAATCTTATCTATATATTGTAGAACGATTCACTTTCATATTAATAATAATGTAATTATGAGCGCCGACACCTTCAAGTATTTAACAAAATTTCAATTGCGATATTGCTATCTTTACCCTTGAATTTAAGCCCTCACAATCTCTTTGTTTGAATGATAGAATGCTTAACTCGCATGGAACAATGACATTTTTATATTCTTAAGTTTTTATGTTTTGTTTTATAATATTCTCTCTATGCAATTACCGACATTTTTGCCAGAGATTTAGCACTGATTTTACGAAAATACAATTAACGGATACAAAGCACCCAAGCTTAAAACAACTACATTACACAAATTTAAACTGGCCTGTTGGTCTAGTGGTTAATGACCCTGCCCGCTATGCTTATAGGTCGTGGGTTCGATTCCCACCTGAGTCTGGATGTTCTTTGTGTCCGTTGTTTCTATGTTTGTAAAATCCTCCGCGACACAGGAGTTATTCCTAATGCGGGAGTTGTCTTTTTAAAAATCAATATCAAATCAAATCAAACATAGTTTTCCAATGGGATCGAACCCACATCACTCGAAGCATACGTACCTACTAAACATCAATGTCTCACATCAAAACTCTTTATCCATCTCATGTAATCTCATCCGTAGGAAAACTACATAATTTATATTGATGTAATACAAGTTCAATAACAATATTACCTATGATGTCATAGAGTGAATATTTAAATCATAGCCATGTCATGCAACATTAGAGTGGACTGACTAGGACACAGTACATTACAAATATAGTAAAGACGAACCAACACTGTAGAAACAATAACCCGAACAAATTATGTTGTTCCTTCAATATCGTGATCTTGATTTAATTTGTATACATATATGCTATACACCGTCGTGTACTCCGAGTAGTGCGACGCGTGGAACGGAGACTCGCTGCATCGAGTGCACGAGCAAGCGGAGCAAGATGCACGTGGAGCGAGGTCAATAGCTCAGTGCAGTGCACGACACCGCCCGCGCTCAGCAGCGCTACACAACCGCCCCGTACTGCCCCGACTACTAATAACCTATCACTCTTCACGTACAACAACAAACACTGCATTTCGAGCACCTATACATTATTGTTCCTCACATTTTATATTATCAATCTCTAAACCATATAAAAATCGCAGTCTATATAGAAAATGTTCTTATCCATGTAAAAGACCACTCTAAGAACTTGAAATTCTTGCACGAATCCTTTTTTTTTTTTAATAAAAGGTACGTCGTTGATGTCTTTTGAAAGGACATTCTAAAAGACTTCAACGCACTACAATCTATTATGTACAGGCCTTGTTTCTTTAACGCGTTAAGCCGCTACCTTATAACAGTAAGTGTGTACAGTATGGAAGATTCGACTTACCTCAGCACCCGGTGTCTGAATCTGGACCCTCAGTTCATCTGTGTGGTGGTCGTACTGCAGCACGTCAGCGCGAACTTCACGTCCGTTATGCGTGAGGAAGACGCGCTGACCATGTCGCAGGCGCACACCCGTCATGCCACGGAAGCCGGGCCCGATGAGCTCCGTGTCGCGGTATTCGCACGACATCTTGCCTCCGTCGAAACGCACCGTGTAACGGGTGTTTGGTGTCAGGTTGATACAGTTGTTATTTTCGGGGAAGGGTGCCGGCGTCTTCACCGCCTGGATCATCCCCGAGTAGTAGAGCCCGTCTTCAGCTAGAGCGGCGACGCGCGTCCCGATGATGGAACGCTTCGCTAGCCGCTTGCCCGTGGACATGGTGCAGTTAGTCCTCACTCTATATGACACTTGTGGCCTCACCACTGTCCGGTGGCACACGATAAAATTCTACTCTCACACGTTCACTTAAAAATTTTCAAACCGCGCGGCGTACGCGTTTCGCGGGATAACCGTCACAGAATTTCGGAAAACTGACAGAACTTCGTCGCGAATCAACACGCTGCGCGTGATCCGGCTCCTCAGTAGTCCGGGGCTGGTCGCAGCTCTCGCGCGGAAACATAATACGAGGGCAGAGTCCTCGAGGATCGGGACAAAGGAAAATCCTTTCGCGGTACTAAAGTTCGCAATCGAGCTCGCAGCGGACGACCTCAATAAGCGCGGTTCGAAAACGAACTGGCGTGAATGCGTGCGGCGCGATGCGATCGGCGACACCGGCCGGCCGGCGAGCGGGAGCGGCGACCGCCCGTCTCGCTCCTTTGTTTTGATACTCAGCTGTTCGCGTGAGCGAGACGACCGAGTCAATGGCCGCGCGCCAGAGCTAGATAGATGTTCGGCCGCCCTCGACACTCGGGTAGGCTTCGGGCGGGCTCGCTATTTTCAGCGGCGGGCGGGCGGAGGGCAGCCGCCCACGGGCGACATTGAGGCGCGCCGGTTCGGTTCGCACGTGGAGTGCTAACGGGATTGCACAACGTACCTCCGACGCCGCCCCGCACCGCTACCGTAGCCGGTGTCCGCGGCCCGCCGCTTAGTACCTGACACAGTTTCTATTCGGATTCGGGGTCGATTCAAATGTCAAGCAGATGCACCCACTTATGCAACGCTGTTAACGTGACCTAACTTTACGCACGTATTAATGTCTAATTTATATCATTATTAGCAAACACAGTAACACGTTAGTACATAAGAGATGATTACCATTACAAATGAAAGGTTGCACTTGCCAAACTAGTTTCATTTACGCACAACTTGTTCGAGGATATCTATTCCAGCGCTGTAGACGACTTACTTGGCTTACTAATTACCTAGTGGATAGCGATTGCGTACTTCTTGTTCAAATCAACTGCTGTTGGACATATATTCTGTTCTGTACCGGTAACTAAACTGGACGATGGTGCTACTTTAACCCCCTAAACAAACTTAAAAAAAATTATAAACTCCAATTTTTATAAATTCTTTTTCTTGTAAAAATTTCAGTGTTTGTGTGTAATTGTGTGCCAAAAATAGCTCTTTCTTTCTTTCTTTACTTACGGTCTAAGTGAAAGAAGCAGGTAAAGACCCGCGTCTTTACCTGCGTCTTTCACTTAGACCGTTTATTGTTTAACAGGCTAGTAGTTTATTGTTAAACGTTAACAAGTTACATTGTCTACTACATACATTAACAAGATGTAGGTATACTTGGGAAACAGCAGGGCTTCTTCTTAAATTAGGTCATTGTGATATTTGTAGACAAAACAGGCGGTACTCATTCGCTTGTATCGTTCTTTGCAACAAAGATGTCGTATACAAACAAACTACAATAACTAAATTGCACGCCGCTAGTAGTGCCATCTATTGAACGTAATAAAATATAACTACAATTCACAAAGAACTCTTTGATTACATCCTGTTTAGTTGTAGTTTGAATAAACCAGATTTTAAAATTCCATATTACGAAAGATTGTCCTTTTAAGACTCCAGTACATTTGTACCTCACCTCGGTAATTAGGTGTGCCTATTACCTGACATGGTTTCGTTGGAGGATCTGCTATCTCAATAAGGACAACTGCGTAAAATACACACGCACGAATATGTTAATTATATACTTAATTGTATGTAAAACAGTAAGCGCGAAAAATGGTAATGTATTGCCAAATTTCGGTTATTTTCTTTCTTTTTGATTAAAAAAATAGGTATTACTTAATGTTCTAAAGATGTAACATAAACTTATTTAAGTTTTACTGTACATCAGTGTCGCCAACTAAATTTAGGTACTTATTATAAATATCGTATATACATAATTAACAAAAACATACTTATTTCACAATAGGTACAGGTAATATACAACTCAGAAAACTAATAGTCACAAATGAGAGGGTATACAAATAAACTGTCACAACAACGCTTATCATTATCTAGTATCTACTTTGACCCCACAGGTCCACGGGTCACGGTTTGACGCCGTGTTTTTTCAATAGCTAATTAATAATAACGAATAATAACTTCACACATCTCACACTCGGCCGTCTGATCCCAAACTAGGCAGGCCCTGTACTATGGTAACCAGACTGTTGATAAACATACTTCTATATTTCTAAATACATGCATATTATAGATAAATTATACCCAGACACAGAACAAATGATCATGCTCATCACACAATTATTGGTCCTGGGTGGGAATCGAATCCACGACCTCTGGTTCAGCAGTCAGGGTCACTAACCACTAGACCAACAGGCCAGTCACACACACATATATTACACTAAACAGGTTGCTCCCGTACGGACTGATTCGTGTTGAATTGCAAGATTTATAGTTTATATACCTTTATTTGAAACTCCAACTCTTTGTTTTGTTATTTAGGAACAGGACATCAAAGTGGCGCGTATAAGTAGACAGGACCTTCGCTAGCTAAAACATGGATACCTAAATTTAAACTATTTATCACTAGAGAAGTAAACAAGGGTACGTACCGCTTAACAGTGAAACGATACCTCATCATATTGAAACTATCTTTTATTATGGAATAGGGGCAAACGAGCAGGCTGGTCACCTGATAATAAGTGACTACCGCCGCCCATGGGCACCTGCAACTCAAGAGTCACAACTGCGTTGCCGGCTTTAAAGGTGGGAGTAGGGGAAGATGGGAAGAGGGGGAGAGGAAATGTTAGGGCCTCCGGTAACCTCACTCACTCGGCGAAATACTATGCAATCATTGCTTAACTGCTGGTTTTCTGTGAGGCCGTGGTATCGCTCCGGTTGAGCCGGCCCATACGTGTGCATAGATTAACAATTTTATTCGGTTGTGCCATTGAGAGAAGAATTTGTCATGAATTCACTTATATATTTGAATGGCTTTTCTTCGTCTATCTAATCATTAAACGAACAATTCTTGTTTATAATAGTTCCCTCGAAAGGAGTCTAACGGTTGAAATAAAATGTTTTATTTCGGTAAGTAATAATGTCTGTGATTCGCCTAGTTTGCCAGGTTGCAGATAATCCAAGTAGTAATCTTAATACGGTATTGTAGATATTTTCTACATCTATCATCAAAATAATACAGGCCGTAAAGATATCTTGAGGACATTCACCAAGACAGAGTTAAGGAAAAAGGGCACAGGTTTACAGAATAATTTTGGTAAGCCCTCGTACTAATTCACAGATAATCTGCAGTACGATTTAAGAATAATAGCATTTTAGCATTGGTGTATTCTACCTCTTATCTTCTCGAAGTTATACAGAAGTCATACTATTGGTATGTAAGATATCTACGATACCAACTTCCGCACTTCTAAAATGACTGCAGAGAATTTAACAATACTTAGAAAAAAAAAACAATTATATACAGCCGAACATAGAACCTCCTGCTTTTTTTAAATTGGTTAAAAACTAACTTCATACATACGTAAATAGAAAACATAACTTCTATATATATCTACACACACACACACACACATGCTCACAAACACACACACATTCACACACTATACATATATATGTCAGCGTGACGGTCATGCGAGTTCAGTGCTTTTTGCCCATACCAAAAGTGAGAAACGTGTCTAAAGAAGTTTTTACTTCAAAAAAATACCTGTCACTCGCAGGACTGCAAGTCAGAAGTGAAAACCTAACTTACATCAATATATATAAAAATCAATGCCACTTTTCGTTGTAATTTTATAACTCAAGAACGGGCTCACCTATCCAAACCAAATGTTTAGGCTTTGTTCGGACTATTTAGTAGATGGTTTATGTGAAGTTTGCACAAAATCGGTCGAGCAGTTCTTCACTGCCCACTGTGCCTAAAGCAGTTATTACGACATCTGTAAATATGTACCTAACCGTGAGCTCAGTGCTTTTTCCCCGTAGTACGTTGTAAATCTGTGTTAATTAAAAAATGAACCTAAAAATTAAGTCACATTAATATTCTCTGAACTAAGTACGACTAAAGACAATATAGTTTTAGCAAGTAAGAGTTAGGAGATAATTAAGTGATTTAAAATAATGATATCATAACTTAGGAAACATTTTACTTAAGTTCTACCATAAAGCTTTAAGTTATTCTGAAAATATATTTAGCAAATATTGTTTCGTATTTGCTTAATTTGTCAATTATTTATTGTCATTATGCTTTTCCAGAAGAAATGATTGTGCAAATTACAGAATTCATTTATTTTATCACAATGTATCAAAGGTATACAAATGTATAAGCACAGATTTCCTTTCCTGCAAAACACTAACCACCATATCAGAAACTGAATTCATGTCGTTAATATTGCACAATATACTTAGGAGAAATATCAACTTTTGTACATGGCTAAAAATACATTCGTTTAAGTTTTTAAAATTATTTAAAATGTAAGTACTTAGTCTTAATTCGATTTATTATATTCATTGTGTGAAATGTTTTAGTAAGCCACTAGGACACTTTGCTTCATATTCTAGGCAAAAGACCACACTTTAAAAATCGCAATAAAACTTTCGTTCATTTTGGAGTCATAGTTTTTGCCACTCGTTGCAATGCTCTAGCTGTAGCCTTGAACTGCTTCGACATTTGATTGATTACATGAACATAATGAACTTTTTTTAACAGATTTTCGTTTACAAATATTGCCGTTGCACCAGAACTGTTTGTACTGACTGGCACAATCTTCTGTATTTATATTCTTTGCAGTCCTTTTGAACACGATGTCGAAAATTCCTGGATCTCATTATTTTTTACGTTTTGTATTTCTTTATGACAATAAAAAATATATGCGTACCTAATTAATTTCTTTACTATACTAATTTCTTTATAGTTTTAATAAGAATAAACATGTCACTCAATGAATTACTATGCTATTTCTTTACAAAAATCTGTGTTTAGAAATAATAAGTAGCAGTTGCATTGATTGCGGACATACTTAAGACAAAGCTTAAACAAAATGGATTTTAAATATTCCAAGTAAACTTAAGTAGTCCTAAAGACAATATTTAAAAAACTATTTTGAATTCTAGGACGACTTTAATTTCTGAATGGAAGTAACGACTTGAGCGACCTAACGCGGGGCACAGGATTGGCTGTAGAGGCGACATGGCGCACTCTCCTACTAGATGACGCAGATGCTTACTGGGCACGGCTGCTTTGCTAAGTACCTGTGTCGGATAGGCCGGGAGCCAACGTCAGTATGCCACCTTTCTGGGGGCCGCCGTAAGAATACCGCACTCCTCATTCTGGTGAAGTGCCCTGCGTGGGCATAGTAACGTGCCGACCTCACGATGGCCTTGGGTGTGGGTAGCTTCTCGCCGGAGACCATGATGGCTATGGTCCAGCACGAGAGCGCGTGGGATTCCGCCGCCTCATTTTGCAAGGAAGTGATGAGTGAACGGGAGACTCCGGGTGAGAAATAGTACTCTCCCGTCCCAAAAAAACCTACTAGACGCTGGAGAAACCAAGACGATCTCCGGCCTTCAAGTGCGCTTGCCTGAGGTCGACGTACAGGGTTATCCGTCGCCCTAGCAGAAGTAGGCCCGAGACGGTGGCGCGACGTGTTTCGGGCGCACCTCTTTGCATTAGGGGAGGAAACCCACAGGGCACCATAGCGGGATCGCCTGTTATTTAACAGGCAGCCAAGTCTGCCGAGGTTCTCAGGGATTTCCTTTCGAGGGTACACCTGAGGCCCTGCCAATAAGACTACGGGACGGAACACTAAAAAAAAAACGTAAGAAATTTATAAATACTTTTTTTATGAGTTTATATAAGTTTACGTCTACAAGGAATAAAATTAACTTCTTATTACATTTGTTGTGCTCTGGGGGAAAATAGTGAATAATTATAATAATGTAAAAATTCACTAAAGTTTCTGGTTTATCGAGTGTTCGAAGTTAGAAATTTGTATCAATACTTAGTGTTAAATGCAGTTTTTTTTTAATGTCGCAAGTTTTTATCGTTATGTAACATATTTATTGCAACAAGTAACAGGTAGACTATAAGTTCATAATGAGATTGGAATAAAAAACTGATTCTTTCGTTTTTTGTCTTTTAACGCAATACTGACGCTTTAACGAGTCGGTGTTAAAAATTATGGGCACTGGCATTGATGGGCATCATATGTTAATTTGTTACCCAAAGATATCCAAGGTTCTTTAGGGGTGATTAAAGGAACAGTCTAAAAAACAACGTTAGTGAAACCGCGATTAAGGCTATTATAATTATGTAGAGCATTGTATAAGAGCCAATAATGCGACGCGGTGTAAATAATCAAAATTGTGTCACAGGCACTGACTAAGAATTTTTTTACCAATCAAAGGTATATGTTTTGTTCTGTCCATCAGTCCACGTCATGCGAAAATTTCATCTTAATTTACCTACGCCTAATGTACTATAGGTGTGTGTGCGTGTGTATATTTGTCAAGTTTATGGCCACATTTGTTTATGTTGATGCTCCACGTAAACACGTTTACATAACACGCTCCGTCAAAATATCTTGCGAATGGAGGTCACTCTGAGTTTATCAAGTACATATATGGCAATATGCGTACTCTAAATCTTTACCTTTACATAGCATAATACAAAGTCGCTTAGATCTTTTAAACTACGATTCAAGAGGAAGGTTTATACGTATAGTTTAATTTTGTTTTCTGTTAATTTGTAAAATCATATGAGTGACGATAATTATTCACCACATTAGTATCTACGCTATCTACATTACACCCGTCCGAAGCTGGGGCGGGTCGCTGGTTCCAAATAAACCCACGTTGTGAGATACTACGAAAAGAAATTTACTGTTATAGCGCGGAATTGTTTACTAACATTAACTCTATTTTACAATTATTTTGTGAGTCCACCAGACTTTTGCCTGAAGCACGATCGCTCGTAATTATGGCCAGCTTTTGGGGTTTAACTTGCTCTATCCCGAGGCGGTAAAATCGCCTCTCTTCGCAAAAAACTCTTAGACGTGATCTGGGGTGATTTGACTTTCAGGCGTCACCCAGTGTGACGCCTGACACCGTCGCGGCAGGACGCTTCACTCCTTGAAAAAGGGCCCCCGTCGGGTCCGAAACTAGTCGGGCATCCCCGAAATACAAACGTGAGTAAAACCGTATAATCTCTAATAAACATGAATATCACTCACGAAAGTTTTTATTGTTATCATATTATGTTATCGTGAACAGTAACCGCTTGCCATCCGGCTCCGGACCGTGTTTAGTATCTTACTTGCCACCTTTAAATAACAAAAAAGCTTTATCACCTTCCCTTTTAATTCTTTCTGTTTTTTGTCAAAAAGATACAAAAAAAATCAATAATGTAGTAATAGGATTTTTTCGGGACGGCTTTTCATTTTTACACACATTGGAAGTGTTAATTAGACTTAGTTTAGTCGCGTGATTCGATAAAATATATTGAACGTTTGACGCCCTTGCTCATAAACAGTAAAACTGTCGTTATTCGTGAACGTAAATAACACGAAATTTTTATAAATTCCATACAATGGTTTGCGTAACATTTCTGATCTTAAAAAAAATAATGTTGGAATATTGATTGTTGTGTTGACTGGTTAAAGTTTATGTCTAACATTTCTTCTTGCGCTCTCGCGCTAGGAATAATTATTGTAACGCGGGGAATATTACAAACATTCAAACAACGGAAACAAATATCGGGGCAACTTGGTGGATCACACTTGCTCAGAGGTGACCACTTTAGCCATCGCGGCATGTGTGCAATCAAAAATGTGTGCGAAAGTAAGTGAATAGTGTAATCTAGAATTATCTTGATATCAATAAAATCTTGTACTGCTGCGCTGTAAATGTAGGTAAGCCTTACTACTAGCCTTAATCGAGAACGCAAACACCTAGCAACAAGTTGGCTGCTTAAAGTGCTATGTATGAAGCACTTTAAGAATATGTTATAATGTGAACTGTAAACATTTGGCCTCTTTCACATTGAGCCTCCAGTTATTTGCCGTAACAAAATCAAATCAAATATCGAATACAATTGAAATACATAATTAAGTGCGGGTACAGAATACATGTGGATATTGGTACGGTACGCGTTCAAGCGGTTTACAATATTTGTCTCACGCTTGCCTGAGGACATACGAGCTGAAAAGAAAAAGTACCTTTTCAATATGGAAAGTTATTGTTCTTATAACTTCGGTATAGTCAGTTACAACTTGATTCGGTTTAGTTTTAATATTTTTTACAAACTTTGCTTAACACAGTCAAATATACGTTAGGTAAGTGCACATATTGACAATTTAGTAAATACTAAATTTCTAAATTGTAGCAATATCCTGATTTCGTCAGAATCTGAAATTCAGCATACCATAGGTACATTAGCATTTTTTTTTAATAGACAGCTCCTGCAAGAATATTCCTGTGTCGCGGGGGGCTTCACAAACATTCAAACAACGGACACAAAGAACAACCAGACTTGGGACAACTATTTGTGGATCACACAAATGTTTGTCCCGTGTGGGATTTGAACCCACAACACTAAGCGTGGCGTAGTGGCGAGGTGACCATTTAAACCATTGCGCCATCCGTTCATTGATCAACATTACATACTACACATACTGGAATTTATGAAGTTATAAGCCTTCTAGGATTGATGCGTTAGTGGCCGTGTCGTGTAAGACGCCGTTGGGTTTTATTTCTTTGGCTGTTCGTTGTAAATAGTTGTAATCCACGACAGAGTTTTACCTGGTGGGTTTAAATATGGAAGAAAGATACCTGGAATTGTCATATCAGTTGAAATATAAATTACTCAACACAGTTTGAGACGTGCCTATAGACAATGTTTAAACAAATAAAACGTTTTTCCTCTCGGATGTAACAAGTGGTTACATAAACTTAAGAAATATTACAACTGTTAAACTATTATTAGTGAAACGTCTGTTCTGCAACCTACTGCTTAGGATATTACTTCACAACGATTAAACTAATTAATCTTTATGACCTTTTATTTGAATTAATTACCACCAATAGAGGCAGAATTTCACACTAAAACTAGTCTCCTCCACCCTTACTGTCATCGAACAGTTAACTAAGTCGGCAGTGCTATAAAAAAGTATTGTATTGATCGCAAACAAAAGGATTTTACGTTCTTATAAACACATAAGTTCTTTGTTTGACGTTAAATTGATTTTTTAATCTCTAAACTCACAACGTGGGAATAAATTTTAGGTCCTGAACCACGATAAGTACTTTATTACCGAGACTAATGAAAAGGTAAGGCCATATTAAACCGAATACAACCATACTATGTTTCCTTCATCTCTAGATTTGATGCCAGATGCCTGAAAGGAAATCCTTGGTAAGTAAAACCCACAGCTTTTGTTGCAACTTGTCATAGTCTGTCAGATCGAGGGCTCGTATGCAACGTTTCCTGCACACAAAAACAACGTAACAAACAAGTTGAAGTTAACAAAGAAGATTAGTGACGGAAGCAATTACTGTAAATAATTGTGATTGCATCGGTTATCAATACAAAGGAATGATGGACAATTAATCATATCACGTTCTGCAATCGACAGTTCATTGCCAATGTTAAGTTTCGAAATGCTATGAAGATCAATGCACGCAAATGATAATGAGCAACTGAGCAGCAAAATAAAGAGTAGGGTACAGAGAAAATACTGGTAAACCAATCGAATGGGCTAGTACCTGCTAGTCTATCATGAACCTAAAAATCATGTGAACCTAAAACCAACAAACCCTGTGATACAAAACAACAAACATTTTATATTACTGTGGACCTCCGGGCTCAATTGGTGTTATCTGATGGAAGATTCCAATCAAATCATTTATTTCCTCTTCCACACAGAAAAGTTTACAAATCAGATAGTAAACCAAGTAACACTTAGTTTACAATCTGATTGACAACAAGGTAAATTTGCGGGAGAGACTAATATTTGTACTAGGTAGGTATGACAGAACACCAGCCTCTCCTGACTCTAGACACGTTGGTGCTCGGGTTTGTGTAATCTGAAATCGCAGTATAAGAACCAGATGAATGTATCTACAAAAAAGTCAAAAATCGTATTTTTTCATAATACGGGTCACAAAGTGCTCCATTATGAAATGCCAAAACTACGTAATTGTAAATGCAATATTTCACAAATTCCAAAATTACAAAATAGCTAAGGAACCACTAGGAACTAGGTAAATTCTTGGAGTATTTTTGCTCTCCTGTAAAATTAAGAAAATGTAGATACGTTCATCTAGTTCTTATACCTCGAAATCAAGTCAGGCGGTCCTGACCACCCAATGACCTTAAATTGGACAATTTGCGTCCACACGACATGATTCGATTGAAAATATAATCAAATTGTGCGTGAAATTGTGCCGCGTGGAAGCCGTTTCAATTATCCTGCTAGTAATCATTTGTTTCTGGCAAATAACTTTTTAAAATGAAGGTTTTCAGTTTTATCGCATTTCCAGTTTACCATGATAATGTTTTTTTCTTCAAAAGTATACGTTTCAAGGATTTTTTTTTATTAAAAATCTGTTTCCAGCACATGGGTATTTCCGGCTGATAATAAGGGTTCTTTTTGGGTTAATATTAAAATTAACTATATACCAATACCAAAATATATATTATATTTAAAAAAGTTACAGCGTCTTTGAGTCATAAAAAAATAAGTTTGTAACAAATTTCGTTAAAAAATGTTTTTATGGGAGACAAAATTCAAAACGAAATAACCGGTTATATGAAAAATTATTGAAATAAAAGCATTTCACTTTTTCCGATAGGAGGTTAGTTTCGCAGAAAATCATAAAAAAACATTTTTCACCCCTAAAAGTTCACCCTATTTCACCAAAGTAACTCGGATCGACTTTAATTTATTTTTACCATTGGTTGCACTATTTTTTTTTTTCATTACCAGTTTTCATGCTATTATTCATTATTAAACAAATATTGCTTTGGTTTATAAATACATAATTAAATCTGATAGATTATTTTGATTTCCTTTTATAATCTGCTAAGCTATACTTACTACTACTTATTTGCAACCATACCAGGATAAATCAAAATAAATTGATCAATTCAATTTAATAGGAAATATGGATGGAATATTATGAAATCCCAGGAAATCCCATATCCGATAGTCAGTATAATAGACATGATATTTGTGATAACTGATAACCCTTTTTCTCAGGAACCCGTTAACGCATGAAGTTGAAATTGATACCGAATACATAAGTCTACAGTCTCTTGAAGCTGTAAAAAAATCAAGTCTCGAAGTCAACGCAATCAAGAGACATGGCCATTAAGCTTTAGATTTTAACAAATTTGAACATTTCATTCAAGTAAATCAAAACCTATAGGGTACTTCCCATTGACCTAGGATCATGAAATTTGGTAAGAAGCAAGGTCTGACAGAACAAGTAAAGAAAAAAATTCGAAAGTGGTTAATTTGTAGTTTTATCACATAAAAAAAAAGTTTTTGTGATTACAAACTTATATTTTGCGATTGGATTGTTGAGTTTGTCGTACATCGCAACCGCAAAGTTAAGTTTGTCTTTCGAAAAAGACGGGCAAAAGTCTTTGAGAATTGATTCCAGAGACAGACGTATACAAGTTTGTTTGCTTACGATACCCTCGGTGCGCGAGTCAGACTCGCACTTGTCCGGTTTTTTCCCGGGTTAAGCGTGCGCCCAAAAGTTGGCAATATCCTACATCGGTTATTGCGGGATTCCCCCGTTTAAAGCATTTTTGTTTCTTTTGTGAAAAATCTTTACCCTTCATTTGGGCCCCCCAACTAATTTTGATACAGGGCACGCTACGCCACTGCCACCAACCATGTGTACGGCTAATAAGTTTAGTGAGTTAATAATGTTAATATTATCCTAGTTTAATCTTAGCAAGTGTGCCTAAAGCAATTAGGCACAATGCACTAGAGTTCATTCATCAATCTTAGATTGTGGTTTAACTCTTAGATGAATTTAAAATTAAGTTACAAGTATGTTTATTATAGGATTATAGGATATACAATCTACCTATGCAGGAGCGGATCCAGCCTTCTACTTTAAGTAAAGGGATCCTCCGTTTATTCTGGTTTAAAAATTAAAATACGTGTTACAGGATAGTTTCTTACAACTATCATGTCAAGTCCCAGTGGTTGTGTGTGGTTGATGATTTTAAAATTATCAAATAACTTAAAAACTTCAAAAACCTTAATTAAATAAAATATATAAGATGAGAGAATGATATGATATAATATATATATGTTATGATATAAGGATAATGAAAAACTTCTGATAATTGATATCGTTAGTGGGTAAAACAACCTAAAAACCATTTAAGAATATAAAACAATGCTACGATATACTAGTTGTTGCTTGGTAGCAAAGAATCGGAGGGAGAGTTCCAGGGGAGAGGGAGGTTCCCAGTTCCTCGTTGCGCAATGAAATCTTATGAACGTTTATTCTAATACAACATTTCAGTTACAAGATCACGTTTTTAACATTATTGATTTAGGTAACCATGTAAGTGCTTTAACCTCTTGTTTTGAAATATGTAACAACAACGTCGGTCTGCAGCGATGCACCTATTTCAATAAATAATATAATAGCATACCACTGTTATAATTATGTTTACATAAACACTACGTTAAGACTTGTTTCAACATTTGGATACTGATAACAAGTATTGTCTGCAATAGTCCTTAAGAACGCTAATGATAATTTTAATATTAATTAAAGATATTTTAATATTCGTGTAAATGTATGTTTCGCAAGCCACAAACTGTTTTCGAAGAAAGCACGTGCCTAAAAGGAAAATACGTTTATCACGTTTTGTAAAAGAATAAATGTAGTGAGATCACGTATTAAATTCTTATTCAATGCTGTATACGCGATAATTTATACATTTTAATCTAATTATGAAATATAGCAGCATATAAAAAAATTCTTTTACATTGTTATTGTGAAAATACCAGGTCGGGTGAGCATCTTGCAAAGCGATGCAAGTCCTTGTTTTTTATTGCTCGAGGCCAATAGCGTTCGACATTTTTCATTAAATTGCTACTGCTAATCTTTTCTAAACGATTTTTCTATAATGGGCTTTATGTTGCAAATGTTTAAAATAGGTTCATGAACTGTTAAGTGGATAGACAACATGCTGATAGGCTGATTTGGAAATACTTAACCCAATTATTTAGATAATTCGTACCTTATACGTGCAGTTACCAAAAGGATTTCCGCAGCGTTATGTACGCGTTTAAAATACCGGTATTTTATTGTGTTACGCTCGTATCTATATTATTTCGAGAGTTTAATTAGTAGTAGTAGTTTAGTAAAAGCACAAAACATTTTAAAATCTATGGGGATATTTAGTATATATGTTTATGTATATAGGGATTTTACCTGGAAGAAAAGGACAAGTTTGATGCAAAAAAGCTCGGTGTGCTAAATGAAATGAACTAATTACCATCTCTATAAGTAACATGTTCGGCTTCACGGGAATTAGGTACCGCTTCCACCCCAGGCTTACAGGGCGCTTCCATGCAGCCTACCGAGTACTTCCGGTACCGGTTGAACCAGCTGGAACCTTTGACTCGGTTAGAGATGTATTTTCAGAGTGCAACGCGTGAATGACACTCCTGGTGTCGCAAGGTCCATTAGGGTACAGTAATCTATCAGTCAATATCTGATATAAAAAAAATAGGCAGTCATGGGACTGCCGACAGAAGTGAAAACTTAAACGAAACGACGAACTTAAAACATCACATTAGCAGGTTGGTGACATTAATTAATGAGGAGCTAACAGAACTCAATGTTTAGATTAGCGCCCTCTAGTGGATCTATATATGTGTTATTAGCGTGACGGTTACGAGTTCAGTGCTTATTCCCCATAGCAAAAATGCACAAACGTGCCTAAAGAAGTTTTCACTTCAAAAATGCAAGTCATAAACTTTCAGTTATAGAAAACATTCTAAAGTATTCACGTCGCCACAGTTGCACAAGTCGGCTTTGTTGCCAAAGCCTCATCGATTTTTTTATTGTAATTCATAAAAAGTAAAACGACTTTAGTAACTACTTTAACGAATGAGTAATATTATTTTATATGTGACCTCGATAATTATTGCTTCATTGGCAACTTAAAGGTGTTTTAGGTCCAATACCAGCTATTTTTGTTCATGTTCAGTTTTTTTAAATGACTCTTTAAATATAATAGTTCTAAATTCACTGAAATACGATCGCCGTAACTGGGTAGGCAATTATTATTTTTTGCTGAAAAAGTGTATGTCTGCTTTCGACCTAGCTTTAATTTGCCTTTATCTAGTGAAAACTATTTTAAAATCAAGACATGGAATAGCCACGGACGTGGAGTAGCCAGTGAGTTCAATGAATAACATCGAAAATAAAATTAAGATTTGCGTTACGTCAGTAATGACTGATTTAGCAGTTTATTTTTACTCAAATTATAATATCACAAACTGACAGATGTTGTAACCTGTTACTATTAAACATAGCTTGTTGACTGTTGCTCCTAGAACACATTTTTAGAATTAGACACATGTTAATTTGATACAACTACTTGCGTTAAGGCCAACCAAACCCTCAACTTGTCGCTATAGTCGAATGCTTCACCGTTGCGTGAAATAGGTCGTCGTAAATTGCTCTACAGATTCTTCGATTTTTGTAACCAAATTTACATTTTCAAGTGATTATATCGCAACAATATGATATTTGGTTATGATATTCTAATAGAACTCGTGATCTTTATTGACTTCCTCACCGATACATTGTAATAAGTAAATATGCATGAAAAATGAGTAAAATTTGCATGAAAATTTGTAAAACATGCAACATTAAAGTTTTAGAAAACGAAAAAGGGGAAAAAAAGTTGTAGGTTTTAATATTTTCTATTTCTAAATCAGCATGCAATTACTGAATTATTCAATCATAAATTATCAACACCAAAATGGAACAACTTTGTAGACGATAATAATGCACTAAAACAAAAAATTATTTAACATTTTTGTAAACGTAAACAGGCCCAAGTAGGAAGGTGTTCTAAATGAATAGTTTTCAATGAATCAAAATATTTTTTATAAGTGAAAATTGTGTTGTGTGTATTTGGCAAAATTTTGGTTATTAAATAGAGTTTGTTGTTGCACTTACCAATAGGGTAACCTACCGACAAATATAGCGAAAATATGCATCACTAGAAATTAGATATAATATGCAACTTTCGCTGGGAATGGGGTAAATATGCAATTTCATATGCAAATGCATATAATCCGGTCTCTAATAATAAGCCTCTCCACAATTTTTTATCATTTCCGTGCAGTGGCAACAGGCAAGAGGATGTAGGAAAGAATGTCTGACCACTTATATGTATCGGTGTGAGTTTACTGTAAAGTTTTGTTTGTGTTGTTAAAGTTGGGGTAGCTTCGATGTTCGAACCAATGGGGGCTCAGCTAAGGCCACGTGGTTTTGTTGTCTCGATCAGCTGTTAGGGGAATGCTCACAAAAAACATCAACAAACCTGAGCCCTTGCAGCCTCTGGCCCACGGCAGGTAAGAAGACACAAAGAATAATAATAACGACAGTCAATGGAATCTTCAATTCTATAGACTATAGATAGACCCTTGTAGGTTTACAACCATAATGAAAGTTTTTGAAATTGTTTTTGCCTGTTAATATAAAAAAACCTTGAATCTTTTGTTTCTTTTAAAGCAAAAATAAGAACAAGTTCTGAGCTCTTTGTGTAAATTTAAATACAATAGTTGAAAGATTATGGAGCCAGTCGAAAAGCAAGCTTAGTTTCAAAGATGCCGAACAAAAGGATAGCAAAAATAACACGAATATTTGGTTTTGTTTCGCCTTTCTTATCTATTCTATGTAAACTACAAACCATGAAGAACTTAGCCATAGATGCGATAAAGCCTCTTTTGTTATTTGCATCTTTTGTCAATTAAAAAAAAAAATGTACTACAGACCAGCGTTTTTAACTACTCATAATATCGTTTTAATGACGATAACGATAGCGATAACCAAGGTCGTTAGTGTCGCTTAGAGTACAAATTCTGTCATCGATTAAATAATTAATTAGTTAACTTGTTTTACATATAAACTTTAAATAAAAATTGGAACCTGAATAGTCGTATGCATAGATTATAAGTAGGTACCTTCTTCTTTGTTTTCTAACATTCGGGTGAGTTTGGTTGTTTTGATCACGAGTTCATTAATTGTGTTGACGCTATTTGATGAGGCGTTGTATGTAAACTTGCCCATTCAAGATTTCTGATCGTGAACATAACGCCAATTTTCATAATCAATATCTCACACTTTGATTATATCTAGAGTTAAATCATCAAAGATCTCACAGTAGTCACTTGACCAACTGTGTGCGTGTGTGTTTATTGGGTAGATGCACAGGTATAATACATAATAGTTTCGAATCTCTGGGTGGACTTGGTAATGGGTATCCGTTAGTTGTGTTGTATATTATAAAGTAGGAAGTTGACTTTATATTAAAAAATAAATTGAAGAGAGAAATTGAGTCCAGGCTCAAAACATACAAAACTTATTTAATTTTTGTGATAACTGTGCTTTCTCTCAGAGATATTTTACTGATATTAGGTGCAATCCTCCGTGCCTGACCCCTTTTGCTATTCCAGCGCAGAGATTTTTTTCTTTTCATATTCGGTGTTATAGTCTCCATAAGCGTTAAGTAAGCATTACTATTTGTGCTTATTACAATCTTAGTAGTGTAAAAATGAACATCATATTTATTTAACAAGTCCGCAACAAGCCCAAACAGGTTTGTAAATACGTCTTTGCTAAATATAAGTAGGTGGGTACCTACATCGTATTTTTACGTCACGAATATGGCGGCCGAAAAAATGTTGTGTTACTAGTTTCCGCGTAGCTGAGTAGATTATAGACGACGAATCGTATCATAACGGTACTTACAATAAATTTAAAAAAAGAGAGGCCGGATAAAAATAACACAATGGGAACACATGTTTGGAGAACCGCACGTGATAAGATGTGTGCAGGCGATGCATGCCTACAACCGAACGGGTAGACCGCGATCAATTCCGATAAAATTATTACAAGATAGGTACCTACATTGTAAGTACTAAGATAACGGTGTTTAAATAAATATGTTCTATGACTATCTGTGGCTGTAGCCGTGTCGAATACACGTCGAATTGCGGTTCTGTGGTTTCTAACTTTCCTTATTTTGATTCCTTATCAATTGTTAAATGAATTGGAATTGGTAACGGCAACTGTCCTACATTTTATGCCTAAAGTTGGAACTAAGTAGCTTTTATGATGACTCGCGCTTGCAATAGGTAAATGTCTATTTACTTTTTAATGTTCTTAGCTCCTCTAATCTCTTTTTTCAATTGTATAAAAATTAAAATATCTAAACTAAACCTGCAAAACTCAATCTTGAAACCAAAGTCAAAGAAATATTTTTATGATATCTTTTTATAATAACATCATTCACACACCTACTCAATAGTTTTAACTAGAGTTAATAGACACATAGCATCGTATTTAAACGTATTTGATATTGGATATTAGTCCCGTTTTTACGATACATTTCCCACTACTAGACATTGGCATACTTTCAGTGAGGGTCCACCAGCCGAGGCCAGTGTCCACAGACTTCATTGTACTTGGTGTGCTTTAATATTATTATTTTGGTGAACGTGTAAAGGCAAAAAGGCAGTGAAAATAACATTTTCTTTTAGGAAAAAAAAACTAACGGCGAAACATGTATTGCAGAACATAAATAGGCAAACCTGTGTGGTGCCATCATAATTTAAATTAAAAAAGAAATTGAGAAAAGAAAATTTTGGAGGCGCCGGGTATCGATCCCGGTACCTCTCGCATGCTAAGCGAGCGCTCTACCATCTGAGCTACGCCCCCGATACAAGTTAACGCAAAATTCTGGTTTACGTTCGTTATTTCCTCGTGTGATAAATCTGTTTAAACGTCAAAGACTACCTACTTGTAATTAAACATTATAACATCACTAGCGGCCCGGTACGTGCTTCGCTACGTATAAAGTGAATATATCGACCGATTTTGTGCAAACTTCACATAAACCATCTACTAAATAGTCCGAACAAAGCCTAAACATTTGGTTTGGATAGGTGAGCCCGTTCTTGAGTTATAAAATTACAAGGAAAAGTGGCATTGATTTTTATATATGGATAGGGGGAGAATGGCGGCTATTGGGGTCTTCACCGCTGTACATTTTAGATTGCACGGCTAGTGCAACCTGTTCGAAACGTGTATGCAAATCAAAGGTATGTACTTAATAGTATGTTATGGTATGTAAATACGTGATCGGGTTAATTCCTGTCATTTTAGATTGATTACTCAACGAAACGAGGACAGCTTGTAGGCACTCTTCTGCACCTGGAAACGAAAAGTCATGTCACTTCTCAAGTTCACACAAGGACCATGCCAGACTCTATCGCCATCCGGTTCCGTTTCGTCGTCCATAGACATCCCGTACCAATAACCGTTACGACAAGTCTTCAATTTTTGTTTGTTTGTCCTCTATGCGTTCCGAGACCATTGATCAGATTGTGATGACTTTGGCAGGGTGTTCACAAGCGAGGGATCCTGGCCCAAAAAATCGATATAAAAAAATGGCATTGCAACGCAAGCCGGGTGCAGGTTATAAAAAACTATATTTTAAATTTGTATTCAACGAAAATTTTGCCGTCCGTAAGCAAAACGAATCGTTTCTTGATTATAGGGACCGGGCATAAGTTAGCACTAGAATAACATCATATTTTAATTTTTTGTAAAAGTTTTTATTGTATTTAGATTGCGTAAAAAGTATCCATACTCAGGCGAGTGTACTTAGACCTTGTATGAGACGCACGCTAGACATACCTATTCGTTTTTCTTAATTCGACCACAAACAGGTTGTAATATGAAAGTATAATATAGAAGGAAGTATTATAATACTTAATAAATTTCCATAAAGCTAATGGCGTTTCATTAAATAAATTGTGGTAATGACAAACATATTTTGATGAGGCAAGGCACATTGATCTTTTTCAATGTTTGCTGAAATTTAATAATTCTTAATTCTGCATGCATACTGTACTACAATACACTCACGCCTTTCTTCCTTCCGGGGTAGGCAGAAATATAGCACGCCACATGCTTCCACCGTTACATACGTACGTCACGAACTTCGTCTACTGTCATTAAAACTTTCACACAAGCCCAAGGTTTCGGGTACTTCTGATTCTTCTGAAAATTATTTATTCTCATCAAATTCTCTTTCTCGTCTCATCAATAGCCTGATCCCTTTATCCCAAATAGGAGTATCAATTAGGACTTTAAATAAAACAGCTATAATTTATAAACTTCTGTAAGTATATTTAACAAAAATAAATAACATTTAGACAATTTTTAAAATAACAATTACATTCTAGCGATAAAGCCATGAACTGGACTCATGCATAAACAGTCATCGCTCAACAGTTTATCACTCAATGTTGATTTTATTTTAAAAGATAAAGATTTACTATAACATTCAATATGAACCCAAAATTATACGATGTGGCCTAATTATCTTATAAAACACGCTACACTACATTAATTACCAGTAAACCAGATTATATACACAAGGAAATACTTGGTGTCATGTTTAAATAATTATGAAATGTATAGCTTAACTAGCTGGCTCTTAAATTAATGATAGTCATTTAAGTATACACAAAGTCGAATGTTATTTTTTTAGAAAGAAGTTCCTTATTGCACGTTACACTTTAGACGCTCGCTCGCGCGGATGGGGGCTAGGCGGAAAAAAGTGTTAGCGCAATGAAAAATGCTGACCCCGAGTTGATTTTTTTTAAATATTAATGTTACGCGATACTAATGTGCATTTGATGTTGGTTGTATACTAATTATCCATAATTAGTTCGGGTAACTTTCACAGATGGCGCAATTTTAATTTCGAGTTTTTACAATTTTTCTATATTTTGATACAATTGATTGAATCCGTTAAATATACTTATACCTTCCACAGCGAAAGGAACTTCGTTCCAACCGGGAATTTCAAAGATACCTCACGCGTTTGTTTCTATTTTTTTTTTGTGTAGAAAACATAAACTTGGTAATTATTTACTATTTGATTTGAAAAGTGTAAAGCTATCTAAAAAATATTGAATTTGTTTAATTAAATATATTTTGTCTTTGAGCTTATATTTACGAAACTGGTCCCTTGTGGCGTATCAAATCAAGTAACAATGTTAGAAAATAAGACAATTTTAAGATGTTAGCCTTGATTGATCTTCACGGTAAGACGGCACCTTTATTAGCTGATTAATTCATTATACAATAAAAAACTATTCATAGGATTGTCTAAGTGTTCTTTCAAACTGGTCGAATGGATTTAATTCAGCTATCTCCCTCCAACATAACAACTTGTGCCCCTTTGCCGACAGCGTCTCCCAGCTTGAAATGCGCAAGATTAGCGATGACGCCGTCGCGTGGGGAACGAACCACGTATTCCATCTTCATTGCTATTACCACGAAGAGAGGCTGGCCTTTCACTACCTGAGAAAGAAATAAATAATTATTTTACATACAATACGACTCAAAATTGTTTTGAACAGCGAATGCAACAATGGTAGGGAATAACTTCTCAGCAATAGCCAATAATAAATTTCCTCCTTTTTTTAAAAAAAAACAACAAGGTATTGTGCTTGGCAGTGTTTGGATTACAAAGAAGTCCCGTTTTAAATAAAAGTTACAAAGCATAAACACTTAAAAAAAAAAACAACTTAAAAAACACTAACAAAGGGCACTGAAAATTGAAAAATAATTTATTAACAAACTTCATTGAAAAGATTACAATACATGTGGTACTTTTAATAAATATAATAAGTAACATTATAAAGGCACTAGGTACCTATTGGTCTGTTTTAGTCCACTGCCTAAATGGATGGATAAAATAATAATAATAACTCCGATTTACTACACACATCGCACACACAGCCGTGTGATCACAAACTAGGCAGAGCCTGTACTATGGTAACCATACTGCTGATAACCATACTTATATATTTCTTAGTAGTTTCATGATACCCAGAATAAGCACAGATGGTGACATTTGACTGCATGCATGGCGCTCTGGTTAAGGTGGTCGCGTCGTGGTTTTGTGTGGTCCACTAATAAGTTGTCCCGAGTCTGGGTGTTCTTTATGTCCGCTGTGTGAATGTTTATAAAGTACCCTACGATAGAGGAATGATTTCGGTGTGCGAATTGGGTAGATGCCCATGCTCAAAATAAATTATTTCGCACAGTGGCGCAATAAAATAGCTTAAAATACTGTGAAAATTGACATCCAGTATTTTAACGTTTTTAATTGTTAAATTAACATTAAAGTAAATGATTTGGCAATACTAAGGCGTGACGTCACGCCTTAGTATTTCATACAAAAATGTACGGATGCTACCGTTTTGACGTTTATTAAACGATACTGATTTGACTTGACAGTCATCTACCCTATTCTCTCCTTTACGAATCAAACGAAGAAAAAATATTTATCTAACTAAAGTAGGTACCTAATCTAGTAAGACATTTAAGTCGCGGATACGGGACATTTATATCAACGAATGTTCATATCAATTTAATCTGTGAATGAATATTCCTGATAACACAAAGAGCAGGACCCCATAATAGAAAAATGCGGTTATTTCTGCATTCATCACGTAAAAGATATACATTTGAATTGTTGCTTACATAATCGAAATAGTTCTGTCATATTGGGAACATCAATTAAAGTCAAGATGAGACAAGCATTTAAATGGATGTTTAACAACTATTTGCATTAACTACACAGCTCGCACGGAAATGACAGAGTCATACTTATTTTTAACTTATATTTAATCCACTTCAGAATACAATATTGTTTCTAATTCAAGTGGTCACATATTATTACTTTGACCGCTTGACGCTTTAGCTGGGCACTTCGGGAAATTTGCTATTTTGCGCCATTTGCCATTCGCCGTTCAGAGCCAATATTAAGTGCGTTATCAGCAGTTGTTATTCTAGAAGTTCTTGGGTACGGCAATACCTCCTCCACAATATCTTATATCTATTTATTTATTTATTTACACTGCATGTAGATACGTTGCATGAGGTGGACTTAGTGCCGTAGGCATTTTCTACCAGTCAACCTTTGGGTGATAGAGACGTGCGTTTATATTTTCTTATATAAAAAAATCATTTTTTATTCGTATTTTATGCGCTGCCGTACCTTTCATCCGATCATCATGAAATTTAGGGCGTTAATTTTTACCTAACATCCAGAAAAAAGTTCTCGAGGGATGAAAAAAAACTTTTAGCTTCGGGCAAAAGTTAGTAATGTACATATAATAAATTAGTTTATTTCTCCTTGTACTGTCATGCATTGTAATTATAAACGAGATTATGTCGAAACTGGATGGCACCTAGGTAACTAACAAGGAAACATCCAAATATTCAACTGTTTTCCTGTTTGACTCATCCTCATTATTTTACATGCTTGCTCTCATCGAACAGTATCTGAACGACATACTTCCAATTGTACAAATATATAAAGAATCGCAGAATAAATATTTTAAAATAAAAATTAAATGATGTTTCCTAAAACTACTAATTAAGTTCTTAAGTCTACTAATTTAATGTGAGTCCTGGTTCCTGGAATAAACAAAATTATTATGAAACTAAACAAAATTAACAGTGTAGTTAGCTAAAATGACCCCCCTCTCGGTTCAGGAATATTCCCTGTATTGCGAACTTTACAACCATTGACAACACAGCCTCACAAAAAATATTTGTCAGACAGTTGAAAGAGTAAAATTTTTATATACAAAAATGTTTCCACATCTTAACATGCCCGATTTTCCTGTTCCAAATACGTTTATTTAAAGGCATTTGTAGAAGCAGTGTTCACGCCATTTTTAGGTGCTGTATTTCTAACAGACATATATACATACATACAGTCATGCTTTTATCCCCGACGGGGTACGCAGAGCCGTGTTAAATGCCCACATTTTGCCAACTATAATCTGGACCCACTAACGTTTTCGAGGTCAACCGGGCACTTTGGGAATTAAAGGTTGAGAAAATGGCCGTATATTGAAAGGAAAAAGAAAGTAAGGGATATTGCTGATACATCTTGACCATGTCAGGGTTGCATACAGCCATGCTTCGGCACGTAAGGGCCGGCTCGACTGGAATGATACCACGGCCTCACAGAAAACCGGCAGTGATTGCTTTTCGCCGAGAATAATAAATACCATTTTATCCAGGTTAAAGCATGCAATCTTTCAATGCAAGGTTTTTCTTGGATAGGCGTGTACCATCTTCATAACTAAAAAGCCTTATGTACCTGTAATGTTTTTTTTTTAACAAAATGTCTAATATTTATCAGTCTTGTTGACAACTAAATCGGTAATGTTTTTTAGAGAAATTTAGTCCAATCCTTCAAACTTTCTTTACTACAAATACATAAAAACATTGCTAACTACTTTTTCCTTAAGACTATGAATAGTTTTATTGCATTTTAACACATAAAAATCTCACAAATTCAAAAATAGGCCATGCTTATACTTTGAAAGCAATCAACGATAAACAATGATGACATGTTAATGACATTTTAAACTTACTCTTGCCATTAAATTAGTTAGATTTGTTTTCCGCAACATGACGAGGTTTTTTATTTTCCTGGTCAGGATATTTACACATAAATTTATTTTTTTAAAGTGACCCTCAGACACTTAACATATCGTTTTCGGTATTCTTTATTACAGTAGTCGGATTTCCTTAAACTTTACTCTCCATACACTTAACAAAACAAATGACATATTCTCATGACAACTCACTTTGTCTCCCTTGTTGACAAGTATCCTTTCAAGTATTCCCGGCGTGGGTGACGATGCGCTGTTGGCCGAGGCTGCTGCGTCTGCGCCACTGGCCGCTTGGAATTTAGGTCGAGGCAACTCCACTATTGTCTGTCCATTCTATAAGAAGAAGGAATATAAAAAGTAAAAATTGTATAAACTAATTCACGACATGAGTGGGCGGTTGTTGTCGCCACTTAATTATAATGTCAGAATATTTTAGGTATATATTTTAAAATACTCGTATTTATTTTTACTAGAGATCGCTTGTTGGTCGATGTTCGACCATAATTAATTAATTTTAAATGTTTTGGTTTATTTCATTGAACAGTATAACTTCAACTGCTTTTTTGTTTTTACATAATCTAAATAGAAAAAATATCTAATCCAATTTTTTTATTGATATCACTAAATCGCGCCAAAAGCTACTAAACAAATAAGAAGAAAATTGGTTGACTAACATAGGAGAAAATGGTTCTGAACTGTAACTGTCTATTTATATATAGAAGATAATATAGACGAAATCGTGAAAGTATCACTAAAAGCGTCAGAAGATTATGTATTTATAGTTTTATTTGAAAACCAATAAATATTTTGCAATTATGTTTTTTTTTTTAAATTAAATTTAGCTGTAAATGTGTTTAAACCGTCGAGCGATCACTAGCCTCACCTCATCATAGACGTGGACTTGTTGGTCATACGTCAACAATCCCACGTTACTCTTCTTGTCCCCTATCAATGTGTTAAGTCGTAAACCCTTCTCGGTACGCTGTAGCGACGCCTCTACTTCATGCCATTGTCCATCGTTTACTTGCACACGGTACGAATTTTTGTTCGTGTTTTCTACTGTTACTGAAAGATCTGGAACAATAAGATATCAACAATAACAATATCATCATACTAATAAGATAAACTGTTATTGTTTTTAAAATATTAAGCACCTGTTTTATTTTCTTACTTCAGAATATTGCCAGGTCAGCATTTATAGCGAAAAAATCAAACAAAACGTTTAAAAAAGCTACAGGGGGTAGCTTTTTTGCAGCCATTTTGTGTGATTTTTTCAATTTATTACATATATTGATTAAAAATTGTAGCTTTCAGCACTTCCTCTACATATGTATAAACTTTAAATATTCCAATTATGATATTCGTCCGTTCACAATATTTGCTTAAATAAGGGAAGAATTCTCTTCACTTACTACGTAGCAGTGGGATATTATAATAAACCAGAATTAGTTCAGTGGATACGATATTACTTGTACGTTATTGATGCTTCTATGTGTAACACCATGATGTATAAATAAATTATTATGTTTCCTATATGACAAATATTTCTTTGTAATTTCTCAAATTTCAGAGTAGTATAGACCAGTGCAAATATTAGAAAACTATTGGGAAAGGGAAAAAAATATTGCAAAACCAATACGAAAATAATTATAGTTTAAAAAACTAAAAAACACGTTTTTATAGAAAATTCAACTAAAAAAAAATTTATCGAATTATTGCACTGTCATCGGTCTTTGACACGTGTGCAAAATTTGAATGAAATCTGGCCGTTTAAAGTGGGGCAAAATCGCGCCCAAAGGAGTCGGTTACAAACATACAAAGCTGAAAGCAAAGTGAAGCTAATTTAAAGGGTGTAAAAAATTAAAGTCGATCATAGTTACGAGGGTGAAGATTTCTAGCGAAACTAGACCTCCTATCGAAGAAAGTTAAATATAAAAGGTGTAGATAGTAAAAAGATCTATAACTGTTGTCTCAGCCATTTTTTCACATAACCTCAATTTTTCCGACAAAAAATCGAAAAACCAGTTCTTGTTTTTCATTTTTATCTTCCACAAAATAACATATGTTTTCCCAAAATTTGGTGGAAACTTACCTTTTTTTATGTCCCAAACATACTGTTTTTGTTTTCAATGAGAATTTTTAGTTTCAGTTTATTTTATTTTACAGTTTAAACCAAAAAAGAGGCCTTATTTTCAGCCTACAATCCCCACGTTCTGTAAACTGCTTTAAAAAAACAGTTGTCTTTTTTTTCCTGGAAACATCTACTTTTAGATGTAAGAAAAAATAAACATTACTTGGGGAAAATTTACCTGGAAATGCGAAAGGCTAAAAAAACTTGATTTTAAAAAACTACTTTTCAATAATTGTCTAAAAATTTTTACGCTTTTTATTAAAATTTGCAGTTTAAATCCTTGAAAAATGTTGCTGTTATTAATTTTTTTGGTGTTTTACCTCTTGAAAAGTTATCTGCACTGGGCTATAATAATAACTTGATACATCTCGCATAAGGCCGTCTGATCCCAAACCAGGCAGAGTACTACGGTAACCAGACTGCTGATAAACATACTTACTTATATATTTCTAAATACATACATATTATAAATAAATTACACCCAGACACAGAACAAATGATCATACTCATCACACAATTATTTGTCCTGGGTGGGAATAATATACGGGACATTGTTAACATCTTGTCACGGCTACATTTTATCAAATAGAATATCATACTAAAAGAAATTAACCGGTATTTGAATAAAACAGTTCTAAAGTCAATAAATTTACCTTTTTCGTCGAACCTTAACGGTATAGTCCTCTTTAACTGGTAATTGGGCCTCCATCCCTCCGGTGCCACTGTGATACCTTTCCAGCTGTCGTTTGTAGTATTTGCCACTTGACTGCTGAGCAACTAAAAAAATAACGAAGTAAGATCTTCAGGACTTGCCCCAACCTACTGTACTATATCACTCGGAGAAAATAATTACGCTTGATAAATTATTACAATCTTTAAAAAAAAGCTATCGTACCCATAATGCAATCAATTAATGATCACGTTATCGACATGCTGTAAATAATACCTACTAACAAAATGCTACTCACATGTCCAAGGGCGGCCTGTACAGCACGATCCTCAGAAAGTACAGAGTCCGACTTCGGGAACAGTTCCTGCTCATGTTGTGGGATGAAGGCGGTGTGCACGTCTCCTTCCACGAAAGCTTTTGCTCCACTCAACCGAAGGAGAAAGTTTACGTTCGTTTCTAGACCAGCCACCTAAAAAGAGTTACATTAATGTAAGTTTAGTTAATTCAAGTATTATAAATTGGTTTCATTATTATGAGAACACAATAACTTTCTTTATACGAAAGACCTACACATTTTCAGCGAATGAATTTTATATTTTCAGTGTGGCACATTTAAAACACTTTTTTTTACTGTCGTACATTTGTGAAGTTACGGACGTGTGTAAAACCCATTAAATAATAGGACCTCCATACCATTTTGGAAAGAGGTTGAAAGAAGCTAAGTACTTTATATCTCGTGAAGGATGAGAGTGGTGTAAATAACCGGTTTCAGGCAACTGTCAATCTTGTCTCTGGTTCCTGTAGCGGAACGAGAAAGATGTCCTATGAAGATACATTATTATGTGACATAGTATGAAAAAGAAAGTTTTCCATCCGTCTAGCATATCTTAGGTACACGCTTTGCTACACGACGTGGTTTGAATTAGACATAGATTAGATCTAGTTAGGTGTAAATATAGTCAGTTGAGTGAGTGTCTGGCAATTTATGCTTTTGGCGCTGTGACTATATAAGAAAACCATAAAAATCCGATAAAAACACTCTCTATTGTTTCGTTAGCACAAGTGCTACAATAAAAAAAAATTAAAACCGTTTTTGTTCTTTGTCAATTACGTTACCTGATATTCAGAGAGTTTCGCTCTAGTCTTGGCAAGTGCCTCTGTACGGTCGCGGCCCCACACAACCAGCTTCGCAATCATGGGATCGTAGTGGACTGACACCTCCTGGCCTTCGCGCACACCTGTCTCCACCTACAAAAACATTAAATCTAATCGATTCAAATTAAACCAACCTCATGGTAAGCGAATACCTCTGCCTATAAATACTAGTTCAGTACCGGAGAAACAGTGTTACTTGCGACTTGTTATTTTTACGTGTGGTTACCCCCAAGAGTCATCATATCACGAGGGCTAACGATGAGTTGGTATTGGAACCGCCTAAAACCACAGTGTTCTGTCACAGGTGGGGCTATAGTAGTGGCTTGATTATAATCTAAGAATCTGGCCAGCTGGTGTTCCTGGACTATAGGCCTCTCGAGTCACAGGAAATACAGGACTTTCGGGTACGCGACCCCGGTCTCTGCGAGCTACTTGCAGGCTCAATCCCGTTCCCCATCCGAGACTTGCGGTATCCCTAACCTTAGGTTCCTCTCCCTACCCATTTTTCCTTATACAAATTTACCTTCTTCCTTCTTTCCCGTCTTAAGACGACTACATTCCACAGGAGGGTTCTCCAACCCTTTGCCTCCGCGCAGGCGGCCCGCCATAATAAAAATCAGTCATAAAAGAAACCCGCCATAACAGAAACCGGCCATAATAGAAACCAGCCATAAAAGAAACCAGTCATAAAAGAAAAAAACCATAAAGTACCTGCTAAAACTCTTTGGAAGGGGCAGGAAGATGTTGATTATATTCTAAGAAAAAAGTCCCCGATAGACACCATTTTCCTCTGGGAACACAGCTTGCCCTCAATCAACAACAGCAATGAAACAATGGTACCGTAGAAGAGAGTAGCACTCGATCTTTTGTAGGGTACATTTTTTTGCATAGACCTGAGAGCGACATAGGCTACTTTTTAACAGGTTTTTATTTCCTTGGTATGTATGTAACGGAATCTTTGAACGTGATTTTCACCCCCTTCAAAACGTCGGATTAATTTGAAACTTTGCACACTTATCGAAGAAAAATGACAATGCAATAAATTAAATACTTTGTTCCATTAACCTGATCAGGATCTTCAGTGCGTGGTGTGCTGTTCAAGATATTTTCACAAGGACTCTACTTTCACCAATATATGTCAATAATTATTTATAACAATTGATATCTAGCAACCCAGGCGTTTTTTAGTTTTTTTGAACTAAGTATTCTTTATTTTTACAATAAATAAACAGGTCCTAAAGTTTTTTAAAGTAATGACAGTTTTATATCGAAGAATGGTCGTTGATTGGCTGCAATAGAAAGCGCGTCATTAAAGGGGATGTCGACATCGTCTTTTGTCTTCTGCCTTTTTCAAAAACTATAACGACCTAAGAGCAATATCACGCTTCATTGTGTGATTTATTCCTTTATTGGTTTCTTTAGTTAATGGAATAAATGAAAATATAAAAGACGTTTGGTAAACGAAAGTATTAGGTAATTGACAATACAATTTGGAATGTTAGAGAATGGATCCATTGTAAATTTTAGATGCATTATAGATAGTATGTACTAAAGAAGTCATATTTAGTTTATACTAGCAGCGCCCCGCGGTTTCACCCGCGTAAGCCCCGATCCTGTTGGAATATCGGGATAAAAATTAGCCACAACACACACAAGGCAAATAATCTCGAGCGATAGTGTCGCACGAAGTCGCAGAGTCATACCACGACGAGTCTCCTCTCCACGACATGGGAATACATGGGTTTATTCTTCGTCTTTAATGTCTCTAGACTTTTAAATAAATGCACAATTTAGTTGCTTGATGGCGACTGAAATGCAGTACATATTTGTGGAGGCCCTAGATTCCGAAGTGACAATTTTCTTAACTACAGTTAAACACAATGAAATCAGATATCTCATTTCTGTAAACATAGTAAACAATAAGTGACCCTGGCGGCCTCTAGCGAAATAATATCAAACCAGTATAACTGGTTAGTTGGTACACTTTTACTTTAGTAATATGGAAGTATGTTAGATGTCGCTGTTACTAAAACATCAAAGTGATTTACCATTGTGGTTTCAGTTGAGATAACTAATAACGACCCATGAGCGGGCTTTAGCTTATTTTCATATAGCTATATGAAAAATACCTATATGAAAATAAGTTTATGACAAAATACATGAACATCAAAAATTGGGACGAAACCAATCCAATTTTAAGTGTTACGTATACGTAGCTGCTATATTATAGTATAGACTTAATTGGAATGTTTACATGGCTAAACATTATTTTTGCAGGTACGGATCCTTTGCTTCTGCTTTTTCTTAGAATATAATTATTGGTGGCATTGTTATCATTAGGTACTTGGTGTTAATAAATTATTTTTAAACAGTTTAATGTTCTATGTATGTATAGGTACCTTTATAAAAATGAAATATCTCGAATGCTGTAACTAACTATGGAAAACTATGAAAGCCAAAGAAAAACAAACAATTAGTAGTATTTATAGCCAGTAACAAACGAGTGCTGTTATCGGAACTGCAAGTACGTTTTCACACTGAAACTGTTAGTTTAAAACCGATTTTTTGACAATAAATTATTAGTGTTTAAATAAACTTTTAAATATATTTTTTTAATATACTTGTTCTCCATTGTACGTGTAATTCCCAAAACTGAAAACAAAAATATTGCATATTCCGTAGTGCAAGACACTATGACTCATAACTTTTCACCATTATATGTATAGCTGGTATAAGGCTGCTATGTAATAATAAAAACGAAATAGACTACAAATGCTGTTTGAGGTTGGTGCAAAAACAATGCTTATCTAGCCATTTTAAAAGTGGCAATATATTAATTTAATATATGCCTAGTTTGGGATCAGACAGCCGTGTGTGAGATGTGTGAATTTATTATCATTACTAGCAGCGCCCCGCAGTTTCACCCGCGTAAGTTCCGATTCCGTGGGAATATCGGGATAAAAAGTAGCCTATGTGTTAATCCAGGTCTCCAGCTATCTACATATATCAAGTTTCATTGCAATCGGTTCAGTGCACAGTAGTTTTTGCGTGAAAGAGTAACAAACATCCATACATAATTATGTATTTATACGGGAATTAACGCGATCACGAAAAGGTATTCCATACCTCTGTGTCTACGGCCGGCGCAACCTGGTCGAAACGTCAGGCAATTCAGAGGTATGTAATACCTTTTCGTGATCGCCTTAATTCCCGTACAAATACATAATTATATCATGGAACGCGAAAGTTTAAAAGTTAGTTAAAACATCCATACATCCTCACAAACTTTCACGTTTCTAATATTAGTAGGATAGTTAGAACAGCATTCAGCAAAATATGCTTACCCGAACGAATTCTTCAGGTTCTGGCTGTGTCAGTCGGTGTAAAGTACCAGCACGTGGCAGGAAGCCGGCCCTTGGTTCTTCAGCGTAAATACGACACTCAACCGCATGACCGCGGCGAATGATCTCTTCTTGTGATAGCGGTAACTGTTCGCCGGCGGCCACGCGCAATTGCCACTCTACCAAGTCCGTACCTTTAAAAATATAATTATTTATTGACTTTGTACGTTTTACATGGCCTAGTCACAATTAAATATATTTTGTGGGACAATTAATTGATTAGTATAGAATAATAACTCCGCTAATCTTAAATGAAATCTTAAAACATGAAATATCGAAAAGTTATATATTTTATAACACTTATAATGGCTACATACATAATATACTTCGTAAATATAACCTTGTTCGGGCTTGTTCTACTTCGTTTTCACCAAACGATTTTTCGATTCAGGGATTCGTTGCTAATTTTCGTTAAAGTCAAGTGTATGTAGCAATAGTCGACCAACTTATAAAACGTAATTGGCAAAGAAAAATCTAATTTCGTAAAAAAATCCATTGAAAATTACTTAGATGAAATATTCAACTACGGAATATTAAGCATGGACGATTATTTTATTAATTAAAGTCATTATTCACTTTTTATTTATATTTTTATGATACTGAAATTCAAAGAAAATACGGAATCCTAAACCATAATAGGGTCACTTGGATACTTTGACGTTCGAGCCAAATTACTAACGAAAATCTGAAATTTAATACAAATTAAGTAAATTAAAATTTTGGGCCAGTTATATAATAATACGGAATACTAGTCCTCGCTTACGCCAAAAACGTAATAGAATCGTGAGAACGTGAACGGTGAATGGAGAAGTGAAAACTTCTTTAGGCACGTTTGTGCACTTTTGCTTTGGGGAAAAAGCACTGAACTCGTGCCCGTCACGCTAATAATACAAATAGCTACTTATTAATTAATGTCACCAACCTGCTAATGTGACGTTTTAAGTTCGTCTTTTCGTTTAGGTTTTTTACTTTTGTCGGCAGTCCCATGACTGCCTATGTTTTTTTAATAAAAGCTGTGACATGTTTAAAAAAAACATGTGAGTAACGTTTTGTATAATATTCTTATTCTCCAACTAAACTGAATTGCATGTGTTAGGAGCGGGTTCACGTTGGGAATAAAATGGGAGTACTTATTACTGAATATACTTACCACACGCCATTTACGGCAGCCGCGGCTTACCCGAATATAAAATCAGCTTTACTTACCGGTGATCATCTCAGTGATGGGATGTTCGACCTGGAGCCTAGTGTTCATCTCCATGAAGTGAAACTCATGAGTCTGTCGGTGGAGAATGAACTCCACGGTGCCCGCGCCTACGTAACCCACAGCTTTAGCGGCTCTCACTGCTGCTTCTCCTATAGCCCTACGTGTCTCTTCCGATAGACCTGGCTGAAATGTTATTATTTATTTACATTTATTAAAAAGGAGGGGTCTAATTTTCTTTTTTTTCATATTTTGTAATTGTGGTTTAAAGTTTTTGAAATGCTCAGCGTTACCTTGACCTGCAAATTCTATACAATCCAAATATGTCAAGTGTTTTTTTTTACACGGGGTAGGTATACCGTATTTAGCAGAGGCTTGAGTAATATTACCAAAAGTAAAAGTATTTCTCAAGCGCGACGAACACGACAGATAGGCAAAACTGTAAACAGCTATTTAGAAGAATCACTTACAGCTGGTGCTTCTTCAATGATCTTTTGATGGCGCCTTTGGACTGAACAGTCTCGTTCAAACAAATGTACTGCATTACCATGCATGTCTCCAAACACCTGAAAAGTTTCATTTTTTAAGTATCTTTAAGGGGCTGACATGTCCTAATTAGATAAATGCCTCAAAAAAAATCTAAATAAAAAAGGATCTTTAAAAAATACACAACTTACTTAAATGCGTCTAAGTCATATTTAGAGACTTATCCCAGCATATTTTGCCACTTAATAAGAATATAGGTGAGGTGATGACCCGTGGGGGATACCACACGATAAAAAAAGCATATTTTGCCACCTTATCCCAGAAATTATTTGACATAAACGTTATTAATTTATTTTCAATAATTTCCACCCAGAGATTATTTAATATTAATTTCATCAAAGTTTATTTCATTAACAATTTGGTAATAAGGAGTAATTAAAAAAAAGAGTACTGCGCGTAATGATTGAAGGCTGGGCATACATAAAAAATCTTTCGGCGAACTAAGAACCTTCTCCTTATTTGCAGTCGGTTAAAAACAGGCACATAATAAAATTGTCGTGTGTTTTCCTTGGTTATTGAAATACTGAAAGTATAATAGCCAAGCGAGAGCTCCCTAGTAACTCTTACTTTTTCTGTACTAAAGAATGTAGAATATATGGATGGAAAGTTTTAAAATAAATTCAGAATTTGTTGATAGGCTACCCGAACTTTACCTGTACTTCAACATGTCTAGGGTCGGTAATGTATTGTTCAAGCAGCATGTTATCATCTCCAAACGATTTTAATGACTCACGCTTAGCTGATTCCAATTGTGGTAAAAAATCAGCCTCTGTCATGGCTATTCTCATTCCCTGAAAAAGAAAGTATTTCCAGTATAAAGAAAAATAAATTTTAATATTTATGAATTTAACTGTTTGCTTGTCTTGGCTTAATCAGATTCATTATTTCAAGATCAACTGACAAGTCTTCGGTAGTATAGTGGTAAGTATCCCCGCCTGTCACGCGGGAGACCGGGGTTCGATTCCCCGCCGGAGAGATTCCTTTTGATCTTTTTTGCTTTTGCTACTATTTTACGTAGTATATTTTCTATTTTTTCTACATTACTCATTAGTATTGTCTTCCGAATTCCAAATCATAATAATTAATTTTAGTAGTTCTCTATCCGGATAACAGATGGCACTGATCTCGAAGTCTATAGAGAAGACTACACTATTTTAGTTTACTACATTTTCACTAGAGGGCACTCTCATCAAGCGTATAATTATTATAATTTTTTTTTCAATGCTGTAACCGTAGTGGCAAAGCTAAATTTCAAAACGCAAACTGATACTGAAATGTGACATATATAAACAATAGTTACCTTGCCACCTCCACCTCGGACAGCTTTGATCATGAGGGGAAAACCAATCAGCTGAGCCTCAGCTGTCAGTTTTTCAATACTTTGTTCTTCTCTGTGATAACCTTTAACTATGGGCACACCTGCAGCTGACATTATAGCTTTTGATGTGCTGTAATGATATACTTATATAAAATATTTTTGTACAAAATATTTAATTAGAAATGGTACTTATGTCGCCATGATCTGTCATCATGACGACATATGGTTTAGATTTATTCATAAATGTGATGTGAGACTATAGGCATTTCAAGAAATGCAGTACTTATTTTAGTTGTAGGTTCTCCATGTCATTATCGTCACTCAAGCCAGGATGGATGGTGGCCAGTGGATGTCCACTGCTACACATAGACTACTACACTACTACTACTTACACTATCATGTATAGATTTTCACATATAGTGGTTTGCACCACCCTCATCACACAGCTCTCTGACACTTTGATGGCAGTTGGTGTTTTTAATATTACAAATTTATTAGGCTTCATCTGGCTTCATCACATAGTGTTTGTACACTCTTTGGGCTTCATATTCTTTTTATTCTCAATTTATTGTGTCAGTATGGAGCTGACATTTATGGTATAAAATTCACCATACTATTATTTGTTAAATAATATACCACTAAAGTGTAAGTGTGCCCATTTTGAACCGCTTTTTGACCAATTTAAGACTGTAACATACTAATAAATGTATGTATTTAAAGAAGTTTCCCGTGACAAATTAACTGGTGAACAAAGAAATTGGAAATTACCTACAAATTTTTTCTCTATTTCATTAAAGTTAGTTTTAAGCTAATAATAACAAAAGAAAGGAGGTAGGTATTCAAAAATTCTGTCACGCATGTCACGGGTCAGCAGGTGATGTATAAAATTTCATTACAATAGTATTTACAAATACTATGGTAGATAAAAATACTGTTAGGCAAAGTTAAAAGTTATTAAACATTTTAATTAATGTAAATATGTAGACTCATTAGTATATTATGTAGATATAGCAAGACAAATTTTGGCATTTAAGTTATGATTTAGATACATCCATATCTTCTATTTATGACTGAGGCAGTCCAATAACAATGAATATACCTTTTTATTCCCATATCTCTGATTGCAGATGGTGGAGGTCCAATAAAAACAACATCTTCACTTGCACACTTCTCACAGAATTCAACATTCTCTGATAGGAACCCATAGCCGGGATGGATAGCTTGACTGTTAGATTTTTTGGCTACTTCCAGAATTTTTGTGGCATTAAGGTAGCTTTGTGTTGAAGGTGCCGGTCCAATATGGTATGCTTCATCAGCCTGGAAGTGCAGCAACCTAATTACTTGATTTTAAATATTATTACTTGGGTTTTGATAGGTCATTCATAGAAAATCCATTCACTTATATATTTCATACTAGCAATTCCCGCACAGCTTTGCTCGCGTATACATATTTATACATTTTGCGCAGAGCCCTAATTCTTTTTCGAAAATAAAAGAAGCCTAAGTTACTCCTTTTAAAAGTCCCGTGGAAATCGGTCCACCAGTTCCAGAAATTAGCCAGACCAAACAGACAGACAAAAATTAAAAAAACTGATTTTTAGGCATAGGTATTGTACAAAGAGCTGTATAAGCTTAAAAAAAATATTTTGATGTTACAAACAGACACTTGAATCTTATTTATTTGTACCTCAATACTCCCGTCTAGCTTAAATATGGCCTCACTACAAGTTGCCCTTTATTTAACACATTAAAACTAAGACCTCTTTCTTGAGTTTTTTTTTATGAAAACTCCAAAAGGCCTCCAGAATTTTAAAAACTTTGTGGTAAATGTAACAAAAACAAAATTAAACAATAGAACTTGATGGAATAATTAATACTAACTAAACAACAGCTTTTACAATAAAATTACATTTATGTTGATGTTATGCACTACTTCATGAGCAAAAATTATAACTTGGTTACTTAACTGTAACACCACTTCTGGTTGCTAAATAAACAAAGAACTTACTTAAATAAAATTTAGTTTAAAGTGAAGAAGTGTTGCAGACTTTCTATACCTGACTTACTTTATATAGTTAATAAATTATATCAGGTCTATAAATAATACAAACACAAGTTGAGTTCTCAATTTACTTAACAAAATTATCAAGTGGTTATAAATTATATTAAAGAATCAAAAACAATATTAGTCTGCTACTCTTAAGCTGTTTCTTACTCTGTAATCCTCTGTAATTATTTATATATTTTCTCTAGTAGATAGACATACATTCATCATTCATGTCACAATATGTTTATAATTACTTTTTAATCTTACCATTTCAACATGCATAGCATTTTTGTCGGCATCTGAGTAGACAGCTACAGTACGTACACCTAACTTTCTAGCTGTTCTCATGACTCTGCATGCTATTTCTCCTCGGTTGGCTATCAGAACCTTACTGATTTCTCTCCTTCGTACTTCTTCCTTAAGTTGTTGTGCATGACTAAATCTTACTTGAGTTTGCAAGTGAGACACACTACAAAGTATTTAAAATTTTAGCCATTATATAATTTTATTAATTTCAGTAAAATCTTAACACCAAGTACCTGCATTACTTACTTGGTGAAAGTTAATCATTCTCCATGTCAAAAACAAAAATTATGAATATCAGTAATTTTAATTAATCATATGCTTACCTATTTTTGTAAAGAAACCTTAAATAAGACATGACTAAAGAATTTTTACGTTCATTAGCAATTAAAACAGTATTTTACGAATTATCTACTAAGATAGTCCCGAAGTTTGTAGATTAGACCAGTTACCAGGCCCCTTGGTGAAGCGATAACGCTAGTGTGAAACTGCGACCGTACCGAAATTATCACTGACGAAGCGTATAATTATCACATCCTTATCAACTCTTAAAATATGTGTAAACAATGGTAAACATCAAACAATCAAGTTCAGCCAACAGCGCTTCTGTCATATTAAAATAATGATATAAGTTGAAAGTTAGTGTAAATACATTTCTTGTAAAGAATAATTAAAAACCGGATTATAAAGTATTAGCATCGAGTAAACATATGAATAAAGATAATATAAATAATAAAGAGTAATTATAGTATAATAATATTCATACATCAAAATACACATGTATGCTACATCTTCAAAATAGTTCAAAATTCGAACAAAGTGCGGCAATGCATGCTAAATATGTTATCGTCAGGGGGTCAGGGGGGTCAGTTAGAGTCTAGAGTTGCAATGGATATCCGGCAACAATCCGGTATCTGGCCTATCCGGCCAAAATTTGTTATTCGGCTTCATACCGCAGAGTAAGCAAGTATTTGATCTATTACCGGATATTAAATTTAGGCACTTTATTTAAGCAGCAATGTATGAAACCTAAATAGTTCAAAATTCGAACAAAGTGCGGCAATGCATGCTAAATATGTTATCGTCAGGGGGTCAGGGGAGTCAGTTAGAGTCTAGAGTTGCAATGGATATCCGGCAACAATCCGGTATCTGGCCTATCCGGCCAAAATTTGTTATTCGGCTTCATACCGCAGAGTAAGCAAGTATTCGATCTATTACCGGATATTAAATTTAGGCACCTTATTTAAGCAGCAATGTATGAAACCTAGGTAAAGTATACACTTCCGAGCCAATTTAGGAAATTACAGGTTGCACTGGCCGTGGTCACAGGCTGATTGTAAAGTCAAGTCAGTCAACCTGTGACCACGGCCGGTGCAACTTGGTCGAAATGTCGTCTTTTCTTTACGGATCGGGACATCTTCATAGACGTCGGCGGTGGTTCATCTTCAAACACCCACACATTGCTCTGAGATTTAGTAGGAACATCGAAATAATACAGCCGGGTATCATCACATGTACTTAGAACGACCGTCTTCAAATTTTTTTAACATATTATGAGACCAAGTCACACGCTGCTCCTTCAGCGCATCAGTCATCAAGTGCAGTACCTGCGGGACATTAAACAGAATTGCCGCAATATGTGGTCCGAATACTTTGATGAACGATCATTAAGTATAGGCATCTGGTACAAAATCATTCAGCCTAGTCTCCCATGTTCACTTTGGTTCGGGGGGTCTGATATGAGAAGATATAACATAGTTACAACTTTGAGGCTGCGCTCTGGCCACGTTCCATTAAATAAGTTCGTATACATGATGCGCAAAGTCGAGTCACCGAACTGTACCATATTCGGCCCCGTTGAGGATATCCATCACATATTCATGGAATGCATCCGGAGTTAGTGATGGGCTTCAACCGGAAAAATACTCAAAATTGATAAATACTCAATATTTCCAATTATACTCGAGTATTTATCCAAAATAGCGGATAAATATTTTGTTTGCTACAAAAATGAATCTTTCCGTTTTAATAAGAAATTAGAACTAATAATAATAATAATAACTGGCAACACTAACTGTTAGCATCAATTTTTTTGCAGATTAATTTTTTTTATTTATTTAATCCGAAATAAATTGAAAAAACCAAAACCAAATACAGAGAAACTTATTAAGCAATAGATTTCATAATAAAATAACAAAAATCACCATATCTAAGATGAAAAAATACAAATTCAATATTTTCCAAGATGACAGATGTCAAAGCAAGAAATAATATAACAATGAAAATGAAAAAATGCTAACAAGATCAAAAGCTAGAAGTAGAGATGCACACCCGTTATCTCCGGACTCATCGCACAGCTCCGTCTCACAGCCAACACACACTTCGGTGACAACGGCAAGCAATGAGACGTCGAGCTCAAGTTCCAGCGACGAGTATTTTTCCCCGCCGACGTCGCCAACACCTGTGCGTCGGCAGGGGAGAGCCCGGCCACCGACCTGCTTGGAACCCAGAGGACCACTGACCTCGAATAGGGCCCCCGCTGCCGGTGGTGATGTGCGCCGCATGAAATGGACTAATTCACTTAATGAAAACGTCATGCGGGCATATTATCGGGCTACAGAGTTGGGAACTAACCTTACTGCGTACCGTGTTCGTTTGGTGTCTCTGTTTCAGGAGCTTGAACCAGCTGTCAACGTGTCAGCACAACGACTATCGGATCAGGTACGGGCTATACAGCGCTGCCACCTGCTGAATGATACCGTACTTGAGAGGATACGCTCTGAAATACGGAATAGCTTTATTGTCCCTACTTCGTCGCAAAATGTGAGTTTGATTACTAACGACACACCACAGTTACTACCTGTTGATGAAGTAGTGGAGAGTGAGGCTATAGTCGTAAATACCCAATACAATGAAAGATTAAGGAGCGCTTTGGAGGATGCGATTCTGGAATACAGGTTTGTAAACTACCAAATTAGACCACGTTTACCCCGTTTGCCTATGCATAAAAGAAATATAGCGCTGGTGTGTGCCCTGGATTCGCTATTGTCTGATTATTTAGACAATAGCGAAGATCTTAGTGATACACACTCTATTCTCTACTGTGCGGCTGTTGCAGTATGTCGAGTAGCGAGAGTTAATTTTTATGTAAATACCACTACTACTCGACCCAAACCTGCTGTGCCAGCCTGGCAGTGTAGAATTGAGCGTCGTATTGCTGAGGCTAGGACACTCATTAGTAAGCTAATCTGCTTTCGATTAGGCAATACACGGCCAAAGGTGATGCGCTTTGTGAAACAGGCATTTTTGGGGACTGACATTAGTCCTCAAAAATACATGTCATTTGTCACAGAGCGCATAGACTTCCTAAAGCAAAAAGTTTATGCGTGGGCAAATAGGATACGACGTTACAAAAAGCGAATTGATCGGTATAATCAGAATCGCATGTTCCAAAGAAATGAGAGGTGGGTTTACCGAAGATGGGAACAAGTGGATCCATGTGTGAGTGATAGGCACTTTCCGGATGATGATGATACAAATACATTTTGGCGTAACATCTGGTCGGTGCCTGTCATTCATACAGAAGGTGATTGGATGCGAGATGTTAAGCGATCATGCGAAAATATACAAAAAATGGAGCCAATTACCATAACAACAGAGGACATAAGTAGTGCAGTCCGTTCATTATCTAATTGGAAATCAGCTGGACCAGACGGATTGCACAACTTTTGGCTGAAGTGGTTCCGAAGTTCGCATGCTCGTTTGGCATCTCAATTCCAAACAGCTTTAAACTCTGGGTTATTACCCCATTTTATGACCACTGGTATTACCCACTTACTCTATAAGTCCGGTAGTGCCATGGATCCCAAAAACTATAGACCTATTACGTGCTTACCAACCGTGTATAAGCTTCTAACATCTATTCTGAGACTCAAAATTACTACACATTTAAATAAAAATTCGATCATTTCTATTTCTCAGAATGGATGTAGAAGCGGGACCCGTGGCACTAAAGAGCTCCTTATCATGGATATGGCCATTAGCCAACAGGTGCGTCGTAACCGTAAGAATCTGTCGACATGTTGGATAGACTATAAGAAGGCCTATGACTCGGTTCCACATACGTGGCTTTTGAGAGTGCTAGAGTTGTATAAAATTGATGCAACTCTTTGCACTTTCTTGAAGTCATGTATGAGGGAATGGAGGACGGTACTTCGCTATCCAGGATGTCGGCAGAATGCGGCAAGCGATGTACCAATAAAGATCGAGCGGGGCATATTTCAAGGTGATAGTCTGAGTCCCCTGTGGTTTTGCCTGGCTTTGAACCCTCTCAGTACTCTGTTAGAGGGTTCAGGGCTAGGCTATAGGTTGCAGAAAGATGATCTAGTTATATCTCACCTTCTATATATGGATGATCTGAAACTACTAGCCCCCACTAATTTGCAATTGATAGCGTTACTGAATGTGACTGAAAACTTTAGTAACTCTATCAAGATGGAATTTGGTGTGGACAAGTGTGCAGTCATGCATGTAAAGAAAGGTGTGATAGTAGAATCTGAAGGAGTCGAACTTTCAGATTCAACAAAACTCAGATCTCTGTCTGCCACCGAAACCTACAAATATCTAGGTATATCACAATCATTGGGAATACCTGAATCGAATGTGAAACAAGCGCTGCAGGAGCGTTTTTTTGGCCGCCTGAAAAAAGTGCTAAAAAGTCTTTTATCAGGCGGTAACAAGATTCGTGCCTGCAACGGTTGGGTCATACCGGTTTTGCTGTATTCCTTTGGTATACTTAGATGGACTCAGACTGAATTAGATGCCCTTGATAGGAGAGTCCGTACACTGCTGACTGCATTCCGAATGCACCACCCACGTTCATCAGTAATGAGGTTGTATATCCCGCGAAAGTTTGGGGGTCGTGGACTCTTAAACATTAAGACTTTACACAATCGCGAGATATACAACCTTAGAGAATATTTTCTGCATGCTGATGTGGGAGTGCATTGTAATGTAGTCGCAGTGGACAACGGACTCACCCCGCTCGCTTTGGCTAAAGAGAACTGGCGCAAGCCTGTAATACTTAGTACTAATGATCGCAGGGAGGTATGGAAGGGCAAAGCACTTCATGGTCGTTTTTATCGGGCCCTAAATGGGCCTGATATAGACTTAAAAGCGTCCATATCTTGGCTACGGTTCGGTGATCTCTTCGGAGAAACCGAGGGTTTTGTCTTTGCAATTATGGACGAAGTTGTTATGACAAATAACTATCGGAAATATATCCTGAAAGATGGTACGGTGGACATCTGTCGGGCATGCCACCGTCCTGGTGAATCTATCAGGCATATTATTTCTGGTTGTTCTCGTCTTGCCAACGGGGAATATTTGCACAGACACAACCAAGTGGCCAGGATTGTGCATCAACAACTTGCCCTTAGATACAATCTTGTGCATTCAGAGGTGCCATATTACAAGCATGTGCCCGACCCAGTTCTCGAAAATGGTCGTGCCACATTGTATTGGGATCGATCTATCATCACTGACAGAACTATTGTTGCCAATAAACCTGATATAGTGGTGATAGATCGATCAGAGCGCCGCGCAATGATTATCGATATCGCTGTTCCTCATGACGACAACCTCGTGAAAGTTGAAAAAGAAAAACAAATTAAATATTTGGATTTGTCTCACGAGATGGTCGATATGTGGAATGTCGATTCGGCGATCATTGTTCCGATCGTCATATCTGCTCATGGATTGATAGCCAAAAGCCTCGATCAACACCTTAAGAGGCTCGCGTTAGACGGCTGGATCAAGGGACTGATGCAGAAGGCAGTTCTCCTCGACACGGCCCGTATAGTGAGGAGGTTCCTGTCTTTGGAGCCCTAACCACCGGTGTCTTGGTCCCTGTACCCGATGTCGGTGGTATACTATTTTTTATATTTTTAAATATATATTTTGTTTTATAGGTATTTAAAAATGTAATTTATAAGTTTTACGATAAATAAAGAGAATAATAATAATAATTTATTAATACACAACAGTGATTCAGTGCATACATACATATTATCATAACAATATTACTTAAAAGCTAATGCAGTCAGGCTCTGGTACCCGTAGTAAGATTTAACTTGTGTCACGGGTACCAGTTCCTCTCTTAATGATGACTTATGATAAGACGTGTATGTACGTGTGCGCGTAGGTGTATGTGTGTATGTGTGTGCAGTGTTATAGAACAGTAAGTCTCATCAATGCCTCGGTTTCGTCGTAATCCTGTTCAAGTAACCAGTTCACTACTTTGGTTTTACATTCCCTTTTAGTGAGTTGATGAATCTGGCAATGTTTGTTTAAGGTGTTATATAGGTGACCTGCAGTGACACGAAAGTGTCTTTTGGCCAGGGCACTTCTGAAGGTGATAGTATCACAGACTTTATATGATCTTCGTGTGTGTTGGCTTTCTGGGTCATATTGAAGAGTGTTGTGTTTACGGAGTACTGTTTGGAGCACATAAATTTTACGAACTGTAAGAACCCTGCATTCAGAATATAACAGAGTGGTGGGATATCTAAATGGTTTGCACATCATGACCTTCAAGACCGCTCTCTGGGCCCGTTCAAGCTGTAGTAAGACCGTCTTGGCAGCACCCCCCCAAACGGATATACAATAAGCCACGATGGACTGGCAGAGTGAGTAGTATACCATTGTAAGAGTGTCTTGTGTTGCTGAGTGACGCAGTTTTTTAAAAAGGCATATAAGCTTGCGGACACGGGAGGTCATTGTACTTATATGCACATGCCAGTTTAGATGATTGTCGATGAAAACGCCGAGGTATCTTATATTATCGGTTCTATTAACGGTGGGACAGTTACAGGATACATCCATGGTGGCTTGACAATTATGAGCTCTCAGCTTAAACATATCGGAATTAGGCAGCGTGCTGGCAGTTGGTGTAAAAGTGAGATACGTCGTTTTATTTAAGTTAAGAGTCAAAGTATTATTCGAGAGCCAAGTCATCACTTGACCCAAAGCAGACTCAGCTGAAGAGAAAGTCTCAGGCCAGTTGGATCCGTGAATAAGAAGTGCTGTGTCGTCTGCGTAGGTGTAAATAGAACATTTTGGAATGGAAAGGTTACAGAGTGAATTAATGTAGATTAAAAACAGTGTTGGGCCAAGAATTGAACCCTGGGGAACACCGTAACTAAGGGGAAGATAGTTACTAACTGATGACCCTATCTTAACACACTGCATTCTGTTATTAAGATAACTTTTAAAAATTTGTAAGGAATGTCCTCGAATGCCCAATTTCTCAATTTTATTAATTAGGTGGGGAATAGAGATGGTGTCAAAAGCCTTAGCGAGGTCAAGGAAAATACCGATACATTTCTGTTTATTATCCATCCTGTCAATGATATTGTCAACTAAAGATGCTGTGCTGAACAGAGCTGTCTTTGGGTAAACATTTAATTATAATTTTGATTTCTAATAAATTTGTGCGATGTTAAGATAAATAAATAATATAATAATGAAGAAGGTGTATATAGTGTTACAGAAAGGTGTGGTCAAATTTGTTATGTGTAGCCGACGAATAGTTTACTTAGATTTCTTTTTCTTCGGAAAATGATTTTCCTAACGTAGGTGCATATTTCTAAACAACACATTGTGAATTTTCATGTCAATTTCAATGATTTTGTTTTTTTTTTCAGTCATTTCAACATTAAATACTCAAAGTTACATTCATGTCAGCTCTCCCTCATTCGAAATATTAGCTTTATCGGTAAATTTCAAGTTTAATTTTTCAGTTTTAAACTAAGAGTTTGGTATTAAAAATCACGGATTTTCATAAAATTGTTAGCGCTTGACGCTTCACAGGGTCTACTATATGACCCTTAAATATGACCACACCTTTCTATAACATCCTGTATAAAAGCGAAAGAATACTTACTCATCTACTGACTAATCACGAAATCTAGAAAACTACTTTACCCAAAGGGATGTCTGGCGGAGTTCCTGTCTCTAAATGTTCACAAGTCGAGTTTACGAGGACGTGCCCTTGTGCACCCAGTGTCAAAAAAGGCGAGAGATCAGACCCACCAAATTACAGGCCTATAGCTATCACGCCCCTTCTCTCCAAGGTGATGAAGCGTGTAATTAACACGAAGCTTCTATAATACCTAGAAGAACACGATTTGATCAGCAACCGCTAGTATGGTTTTCGCCACGATTGCGTGACTGGTGATCTTCTAGTGTTTCTTACACACCGGTCCGGTTTCTGTCCGGCAGACGTACAGCGGTAGTCGACGGCAGCTGCTCTGAAAGCATGGACATTAACGCTGGCGTCGAACAAACGCGTCATATCAATGATATATTGTCTATTGATGACATATTTTATTGGGATTTTTAACTGTTGTGCTTTGATACATAGGAACAATACAGTATTTGTAGACATTTTTTTTAACTTCTGCCATCGGGTAATAAACAAAATACGAATCGAACGGCGCAAGCAACTACACAACAGTACATTCGTACATTCGAATACGTGCTGCGTCGTCTAGGTCAATAGACGTCATACGATAGAGCGCCGCGGTAACATAATTATTCTTGCAAGCGCAACTTCAAAGTCCCATAACTTTTTCATTTCTTAAGATATTTTAATGATTCTTTCACGTGTTTGTTTTATTTTACTTAATTTTTTATAATTGATCCATAAAAAGAATTGGAATCTTCTTCATTCTATAATAAATCTATCGGTAATATCATCGACTATATGGCCCAGATGACACGTTTCATCTTAAATTTTAATGAAATTACATGAGCTACACAGACTTTCCACCACTGCGGGTTTACTTGACGAAGCCCTTCTTCAAAAAGGCTTCGTACTTCATTCAATTTGAATGTTTGTATGGTGTCAAGTTCCAATAATTGCCGTATTTTTTAAAAGTTTTGCAGTTTTGTAAAAGAAAAAGATTTAGATATTTTTTTTATGGAATTGGGGGCAAACGAACAGACGGGTCACCTTATGGTAAGTGACCAACGCCGCCCATGGGCACCTGCAACACAAGAGTCATAAGTGTGTTGTCGCCTTTAAGGTGGGCGTAGGAGAAGAGGGTGAGTGGGGGAAAAGGGGAGAAGAGGGAAGGGTCAGGGCCTCCGGTAACCTCACTCACTCGGTGAAAAACAAATGCAGCCATTGCTTCACTGCCGGTTTGACTACTGTTTTACCCTGTACGGGAACAACACTGATGGCGTCTGTCACTTTTTTGGAGTGAAAACTTTTTTATGCACGTTAAAGCGTTATGTACTTTTTGGGATGGGTAAAAAATGTTAAACTCGCGTCAGGACACGTGACCTGATCGAAAATTCGTAAGATGGAGCTGAGTTTCTTATATTTAAAAAAAATGTAACATTCGAAATTCAAACATTTATGAGCGGCCAGGAGCGCAGAACTTCCAGTGTACCCTATGTATACATTTAGATATGTTATTACCTACTTTTTATTTTTAACCTAATTATAAATATACAGATGTGTGTGTGTGTGTATGTATAGGCAAGTACATTGTGTAGTTATGTTTTCACTTTTGACGTGCAGTCCTACAACTGACTGTTTTTTTGTTTAATTTAAAGGCTTCGAAACATGTGAGTATGTACGGCCACACGATGCATTAAATATAAAAAGTCTAATAAAAGATAAAAAGTTACGATTTAACAAACCGATATTGTAGGTACATCACTGCTCAAAAGAGTTGGCAACATTATTATTAATTTGACATTTACAAGTGTCAATTTTGTCTCCGAGGAAAAATAACAGACTATAGATCTAAGATCATTCTATTTCTTTTTTTGAAGTGAAAACTTCTATATGCACTTTTGATATGAGGAAAAAGCACTGAACTCGCGTGACTGTCATGCTCAGTTACATATATTATATGCGTGTGTTTTCACTTCTGACGTATCAGGTCTTGACTTGACAACGACTTTAAGAGCCAGTGTTGCCAGCATTCTGAATTCTCTCTAACTAAGACGACCAATCCATTCCACTAAAAAACCACTAACTTGCTCTGGTGGATTATATTAAAAAAAATATTTTAATTTTAGGCGCGAATACCTGCTTGAAAATGATTATCTTATTGCTGTATATATGTGGTTTTTTAAAGTTGTACCACACATCAAACATTTCGATAATTTTCGCTAGCTTCGTTAACAAGTAACAACTGATGTCAACCAATCTTTGAGTAACGGGTCCGTGAGCCAATCATCTCGAAACTTTTGGACATATAGAGATTTTGGTTGGTTTTATGCTGACATGTGATGGTTAAGAAATTAAAATTTGTATATACTGATGACCTACCATGCTACTGACAAAATCTACTAACTATTAAAAATATTTCTTTTCTACTATTCAAAAATAAAAACTACTAAATTTAGTGGAAAAGTTACTGAGTTGGCAACACTGTTAAGAGCTGACAACACTGACATGTAAAAATCTGTTATTTTGTTTAAAAATAAAAATCATAGGAAACGTCATACAAAATAAAGTAATAAAGTTGTTTTAAGTTTTAAACAAGATTTGGAATAACATAAGAAAATAGAAGCATGGGTATAAAAGGGCTGTGGGGTGTGTTGACACCTTACAGTGAAAAAAAATCTTTACATGAAGTGAGGAATTTAATATTTTAGTAAACAATGTAGTATTTTCATTTGTAAACTGTTTGTATCCTTCTGCAATAATTGTTAAACCTAGTAGATACAACATTAAATGTAACAGTAATTTTTAAAGCTTCCTCACAGTAATATATAAAATGTGTTTGATTTCCGTTGCTTTTATTTCATAAGCAGACCAAGTAGTTACAATATAACTAAACAGCTGTACTCTTTATCTTCTTTATGTCATAGCTAAGAGGAGAGACACTTGCTGTAGATTTATCAGGATGGGTTTGCGACAGTCAGAATGTAACCGAATATCATGTTCAACCAAAGTTATATCTAAGGTAATAAACTAATGTGATAATTCGTGCATATATTTATTAAAGTTGCGGAATATTCTAATTTACTAATCCTAAAAGCTCTATCTAAGGCTAAATATTATTAAAAATGCAAAGTGTGAGCTTGTTCCTTTGTTAAACTTTGAAACCTTAATTAATCAATCATCATGAAATTTTGTGTTCACCTTGTCAGGGCTATAGAATACCTAGACCTGTATTTCAGTCTGCCATAGCGGCAGACTGGTTCGAGTCATGGAGCTCCCTAAGATATGGTTGAGTTCCATAATTACCATCTTATCTAGTTTACCGTATGTTGTGCCTCATCAGCTCAAAACTTAAATGTTACTTTCATATAAAGACCACCCTGGACTTGGACGCCTTGGATCCTTAAGTTGTTCTTAAGGCTAGTCATAGGAAATGCTGGCACCATCTGACTTTAAAGAAGAAATAGATGAATAAATGTGTCTGAAAAGATTTATTTGGAAAAATTAATTCATTTATCGTTTATCAGAAGAATGACAAACATTAAATTTGATAATACTCTGCAATCCTATATTTGTAGGTGCTTGAGTAGGTGATGCCATCACTAAAATGTAAGTACTTACGTAAATATAAATCAAAATTTATAGCAACATCAAAATTTTTCCAGAAACCTGTTCTTCAGAACTGCTTACTTGATTTTGGCTGATATAAATCCTGTATTTGTTTTGGAGGGGGATGCACCTGAACTTAAAAGAGATGTCATGGCAGTCCGTAACCAGGTTCAGTTCCGTGGTGCAGCACCTCGGTCAGAATCAAATGCAACAAATAGAAAACCTGATGTTGCCAGGAAAAGATTTAAAAATGTATTAAGAGAAGTAAGTGAAAGACCTGGTATAAGTTGTCTCATTCTAAAAGATTGAGTTATTCTTAATAACATTTTCAAATGAAAACTGTCATACCATTGTACATAAACTTTACTGAATTCGGGACCAATTTCAGACAAGACAAGCTTTTATAACACCTCTATGCAGGGATATTTTTTGTTTGAAAATAGTTACCATAATTTGTAAGTTTGGGATATTTATTTCTAGGTAGGTAGGTAGGTAATATCTGTATTACAGTAAGCCCCTGACTATTTCGTTAAGTTAATCCTATGATTTGAAAATTAATTGTTGCAACAAATTAAAAAATAAACCTTAAATAGACTACAGACCAGGCCAATTCAAATGTATATTTCAGACAAGGCTCAGTAGTTTTGACTCCAGAGGCCTTTATTAGGGTCACTGACTTTATGAAATACTTTGCATCTGGTTATTATTCAAGTATTTTGTAAAATATATTGAATGTTAATTCATTTCTTTTCAGTGCGAATCCCTGCTAAAATGTTTAGGAGTTAGATGTATCAAAGGACATGGAGAAGCTGAAGCCACTTGTGCTGCACTCAATGCACAGAATGTTTGTATTACTGCTTTTAAATATTTGCTTGTAAACTATTCTCTTAAATAATTATGGGTAACAAAATTTAAAATTAATAATTTGTTTTTAGCTTGTGGATGCTGTAGTATCTCAAGATTCTGATTGTTTCGCATATGGCGCCCGACGAGTTTATCGTAACTTTAGTGTGTCTAACACTGCAGGTGGTGGCGCCCTCCAAGGATCAGTAGACTGTTATGATGCTGATAAAATGTATAAAAATAATGGTTAGTATCTTTCTTTGGTGCCAGACTTCTGAGGACTTTAAAATCTCAATGGCAGTATTAACAATTAGAAAAATGCCTTTTACTTTGAAGGAGATAGATAGAGCCTTCATATTGTTGTTGTTTTTTAATAATGCTACAGTATGTTTTTTTAGGATTTGGCCGCAAAAAGATGGTCGGTCTTGCTCTTCTGTGTGGTTGTGATTACGGCGTTGGTGCGTGCGGTTCTTCTATAAATACCGTGGTATCATTTTTGCACACTGTACCTGAAAATGAAGTAATCCCTAGGTGACACTTAATTATACATATAGTAATATGTGTACTCTTATCTCTATCCCTGCTGCAGTACCACAATAGATTGATTTTAAAGACTAAATAAATGTTATACACCAATCAGTTATTATCAATTATCCAACATACCTAATTGATAATAACTGATAAAAGCTTAAGGCTTTGCTGTAGTGTAATGGACGAATTTAATCCAATAACTTTGTTGATTACGTCAGCTTTTTTACGACTGGGCTAGACTAGGGAAACTTGTGGATTCGTTCAGCAAAGGGATTTGGTCTATATATTTATCATTAATTTAAAGGGTTAGAAAGATATTTAAGGTACCTCTAAACTGTCGCAGGCTGCTGTCATGGGTAACAGATGTGCAATATTATGAGGAAAAAAGCCGCTGGCTTTCAGCACCGGGGCGGTGCGATCGGTGTGGTCACTTTGGGCGCACTCACGGCAAGAACGGTTGCCCCGTATGTGTAACGCACCGTGGCTGCAACGATACAGGACATAAGTACTTGTTTTATATTAATTTGAAGCCACCAATACTATCACGTAAAGTCACATAAAATTCTTGTTAAAAGACACTATGCAAACTGTACCGCAGTGGGCGTCATATTTTAAACTGTACCGCGGGAATGGACCGTATCAATCGAGTGATGTAGTGATTATCGCGTTGTTTCGACGTGTTTATTGTGATATTTTGCGTTATTTAATTCTGCAAATATGCTTCAAATAATTAAAGAATTAAATCGCCTTCGATAATGAGTAGAGGAACATCTTGAAAACCCTTAAGTTGGTATTTCATAACGTTACTACTTTCATTAACATTTTACTATAGTAAAATTATTTAGTCGCTACAGATGCAGTCGTAAATGATAATATTGCGCTCGCTTTTCCACTTAGAGGTCGGTTATGGGCCTTTTGTGTTACCGTAGAATGAGAATTACTATATACTTACTAGTCACGTAGATCACGTGGTGGTCAAATTTCAACCATGGTTTATTTCATTGGCCAATATTACTTGACCTGTCATTGTATAGACTTTTGTACCATGACAGGCCAAAATATATACTGGACACTTATAGCTTTATGTACCCGTTTTCACAATTTTTTTTAAAACTTAATAGCAAATATTGTTTAAAAATATTTTATATTTCTGCACTTCTTCTATATATAATCTGTAAAAATTCGAAAATTCACGATACTACGTTTGCGAAATTTTCTTAAAAAAGCGTAAATGAATTCTCTTCACGTATTAATATAATGATTATATATTTATATATACAGGATGTAAGTGACACCGTACCGTATCCTGAAATAGTGTATTCAGACCATCGTTCTGAGTGGAAAATCATTCGAAATTTCTGCCGGAAAATTCAGAATTTGCCTAAAAGTGATATCACAATGAGTAAACAGAACATTTTACCGAAAAAAATCAATAAATACCATATACGGCGAAAAACTGCAATGTAAAACATTTATGCAATCAGCTGCTTCGACGGCGCCGTGCACTGAAGGTCATTCACCGTACCGCGCAGTACGCGTGTTGCGTTACATCGCGTAATTCAAAATCAAACTATTGACTAAATCCTTAATCTACGATGAATGCTATCGATATAGATGATTTTAAATTTTGTTGTCACATTGAAATTTTTATTTTTTCTGTCTTTCGAATAAAGAAACAAAATAAAAAAAATGCCAAATAAATCATAACAATAACAAAAATATAAAATTTTCAATATTAATATATAAACTATTAAATTGAATAATTCTACTTTAGATTCATCAAAACTATCTTCAACTTATTTTTTATCGATAACGAGCTTGGGTGTTGCGTCCGCGATGCATCCCGCAACACTGATGCTCTAGTGATTTAAGACTTAGTATGCAGTTAGAAAATAATCCTACTATAGAATTATTATAAACTACATACATGTCCGTTGATCGTAGCTACAGCAACATGGTCTTGATGTTAAAATAGTATGAGGGTGTTTTTGTATTAGTGTTTGCTAGTGTGAATTTAATTCCAAAATTGAAGTAGTACCCTTTTACTGGTCCGTTGAGGCAAATAACGGCAGAAGAGCAAGTACTATTTACTTGGTCTGCTTCTCTAGATATGCAAAAAGCAGTCGATAGTGTTTGTAGTTTCTACATAGTGTCTGTACAAGTTTAGTTTAAATCTCTTGTTAAAGGTCTTTAATTTCTAATAGTGGAGAGTGAAAGGTTTTTATTTAGTTAAATCATGTTTTACTTTTCAGGACAAAAATGTCGGTAGTAAAACGTGAGCTATCTTTGAGAAATCGAGCACTCACATGTGGCACAGCGTTTCCAGAACCTAAAGTTATGAAGGAGTTCTTAAATACGCCGCCAGAGAACGTAGATTTAGATAAGTTGAATAAACTTACACCCAGTTTAATTAAGTTTGTGGTGAGCTTCATAATTATTATTTTTTTTATTTTCACGAAATTTTTACCGAAACAATAACAACAACAATAATAACAAAACCGTACTTTTTACTTACTGTATTTTAATTTTCAGAAATTAATGACAAATAAATTGGATTGGTCAGAAAGATATTGTGTGCAAAAGTTTTTGCCACTGCTCACAAAATGGCATTTACAAGACAATGTGCCCAACAGGACTATTCAGGCAACACTTATTAAAAAAAAGAGAAACCCGAGAGGTTGGTGTATTAATTCATCCTAGAATTGTTACTTATCATAAGTACTATAGCTGTAAAGCATTGTCGAATGTATTGACTTAAGAGTCATTTCCTACTGATATTATAAAACACATTTTCAGGCGTTCCAAGTTATGAGGTTGTATGGGGTGATATTGACATGCAATATGAAGAACTAATTCCAGATGACCAGTTTGAAGGTATCATAATTCTGATATCAATTAATCGGTTCCATGCGTTGTATTGAGTATTTTTGAATTTAGTTTAACCAACACAGTTAAACTGAAGTTTAACACACTGATTACAGTTGTTAAAATTAATAACAGAAGTTTTTGTTTTCTTACAGAGGGTGAGGATCCATTAGTGGCATGGACAACAATAGAAAGACAAGACCTCATGCAAAAATTTTACCCAGAGATTGTAGAGGTTTACGAAGAGTCTATAAAGAAAACTGCCAAAGAGAAGAAGACTAGAACTCGTAAGAAAAAAGAAAGTGACAATCCTGATATTCTTAAGAGAAAGTATAACAGGAAACGTAAAGGGGTCGCACCAATCGATGATATAAATAAGTCAATGAAAGCATTGAACCTAAAAACTCCTGAACAGAACACTAGCGCGTTAAATGTTAGTGTTCCTGTAAACAAATTAAAAAGAAAGAATAAAAATAATAACAAGAAAGTGCAGAAAACGCTCACAAGTTTTGTAGCAATTAAAAAAAGACGAACGAGCAAGAAAATAATGCAATCACTGACACAAAGTTTTAAAAATATTTCTTTAAAAGTTCCTGATGAAGACAAAGATCTTGCAGACAAACATATAAACGATTACTTAGATGATTTATTTGATGAAAAGGAAAATGCACATGTCAATTCAGCTACTCCTCGTCTTGAAAAGTTTAGTGATAAACACTATTTAAGTATGTTAAATCAGACTGATGATGATGAGGATAGCGATCTCTCGGATATTATTGACAAAATAGTTACCAGAACTACAGAAGTCAAAACCGCGAAAGTAGATAATAATTTAGTTAGACTTGTATTCAACTACACTACCCCTAAGAAAATGAGTATGAGGAAATCTATACTGACTGACATACAAAATAATTGTTCGACACCTAACGATAGCCCAACTGGCAAACGTAAATTTAGATTTAGTATGAATAGTCCGTTGCAAAAAAACAAGTTTAATTCAACACCTAAGAATAGCCCTGTTGCTAAACATACATCTAGATTTAACGTTAATAATAGTAATTATGACTTTAGTGTGGGTAGTTGCAATAATTCAGTTGGTAAAGTAAATACGACTTATTTCTTCGACAAATTGACGGAAGATGCCGATGCGTTTGAGATGTCTCTAGCACATACAAGTGCTGTTGTCGTGCATTTAGATTCTACTGTCGATTATAGCTTGCCAGATATTTGCATTTAGTAAATTTCTACAAATATGAATGCTGTAAATGAGTAATTAATATTCAATAAATGTCTTATAATAACTGTTCTAAAGTTTTTTATGTATCTGATTTTTTATTATTGTACTTACTACTACTACTACTACTACTTAACTTTATCAAGAGAATGGACTTACGACATCCATATAAAGCAAAACATACTTCAGCGCCATCTAACAAAGACAAGCCTATCTAGTACCTTTTAATTCTACATCGCGCAATGAAAGTTTTTGCTTTCATTAGAAAAAGAAGGTCATGGGATACCTTACTTCCAAAATAAACTAGCTATTTTGCCACCACACGGTGCTAAAAAAACTTAAAACTTATAATCATATTCTTATTGAAACATTTTCATTTTATATTTGTAACTTTAAACGAAAATAAAATTTTCTCGTTTTTGAAAAAGTCATTCTATAAAAGAATTGTACATAATATTTCTTATGATTAAAACTTATACAATTCCGTATAAATGCTAATTGGAATTTAATTGTTTTTGTTACAATAGGAACAAAATTAAGTGAATCCTTTACAAAAATTATCGAAACCGGAGTCAGATATGAAATGGTTTATTTATGGAAAAATATGAAAAAATGCGAGTTTAGAAGTCTTTACAAAAAAACATTAATGTCTAAAATATTGATAAGAAAAATATACATTTTAAATGTCACACTAATAACGGGCGTTTGCTCTCCTGGCCTTAATAATCTCTTGTAATCGATTTGGAAGCCTGTCCATTATGTGTCAAATCTCGTTTTCGGGGTATATTCTCCACTCCTCAACAGCTGCAGCTTTTAACTCTCTGATGCTCGTAAAAGCTGGTCTACAACTTCGAAACGACGTTTTGACACTGAAAAAGAGTGATAACTGTAACTTCACTAATTCGTAAATAGATGGCAGTTAGGCAGCAGTAATCCGAAATGTATCACATAATTTTTCTTTTTTGTGATTACAAGCTCATATTTTGAGGTTGGAAAGTTGACTATCGTAAATGGATGTATGGGAGAGTATTTTAAGAACTGCAGTTAAGTTTTTCTTCTGAAAAAACGGGCAAAACCCTTCAGGAATTGATTCCCGAAATGAACGTACTATCTAGTATCTATCTACATACGAGTACAAGCTTGTTTGCTTACGGAATCTCCGCGTGAGTCAGACTCGCACTTGTCTGGTTTTTTTTTACTGTAAAATGAGAATTTTTTATATTATTTGTTAATAAAACATTTAATTGGAATTTTTCAAGTTATTATTGTATTTGATCGGTGGTGGTGCGATATGTTCTACGGTTCCCTAAGTGTTAGTATCAATGTCCACCACGTACAACATAAATTACCTGTATGTATAAAAGACGCGCATTTTGGTAACGCGTTACCGTTGGTAAGTCGTTCACATGATAACTCGCGTTTTGATCCGACGCGCGCTCCAAGCAGCGCTAACGCCTACGGCGCTGACGCCCGCTTTGGGAACATTGGTTTCCCGTACACCGTTGTGGACCAGCTATCTGTCAGTGAAAGTCCCATGGAAATTGGTCCACCCGTTATGGAGATTAGCCGGAACAGACATACAGACAAAAATTTTAAAAACTGATTTTTGGGCATAGGTATCGAGCAAATAACTGTATGAGGTTAAAAAAATATTATTTTGACATTACAAACAGACACTTCAATTTTATTTATTTGTATTGATTTGATGTTTAAAAAAGTACTCCTCAAGACGAATCAATCGAGCCCAAATTCGATTGGTTTATCTTGTTTAGTTAAGACGTTCTTATGGCCGTATTCCAGCTCCATCATCAGAACAGCTCCAGTTACCATTTTATTGTATTGTCACTGAAGATATATAATTATGTACACCGAGCCCAATCGGACATCAGAAAGTGGTTCTAATTTAACTTCCAAAATTCGTGCCGAACACACACACAAACATTGCAAGTTAATTAAAAGCTTGTAAAAATAGAAATTAGTCTGCATACTCGTATGTATGGTAAGTAAGGATAGTAGATAAATATATGTTTCAGTGGGCTTGTATCCACTGTGCAAGGTGTGCAAGCGTGGTTTTTCTTAGTACATAAAATTCATAAAAAAAAACAAATAGCGCACAGAACAGGCTAAGCGCACTTAAAATAAAAGGATAAAAAATATGTAGAGTGTATTCTGTTACTTTCATTGGTAGCCGTAATCAGAAGCAATTATTTACCGGTGAGTCGTAAACCAGTTGGCTGACACTGACAATGTTAGCTATCGCTGATGGCCCATTACACTAGCACACGAGTACGTTCCTACCCACTGTCCACATAGACGGATACAGATGGCGACACTGTGACTGCGACGGCCGATCTAAGTGAGATATAGCAGCAATCACGCGGTGGAGCGGAGTACCAATTGATTGCTTTGTGTTATAAAGGTGAACATTAACTTACACGCGTACACTCTCTACGCCTCAATAGTCGTTAATTTTTATACCAAATTGCCGATATGCCTGCCTGATGCAAAGCAAGTATTATCCTAACTAATGTTAAAAATGCGAAAATGATTTTGTTTGTTACGCCCCTTTACTAGTCAACCGATCACCATGAAATTAAGCAAACACGTTTCATCAGGAAAAAAAAGTGTGTGCGTGCAATTCACACACGTCAGAAGTGAAACTTCAGAAAAGTAGCCTACGAGAGAATGAGAAACAAAAAGTAAAATCAACACAAATAATTTACTTTTGTTTATAAATTTAATTTTAGATAATTTATACAAAAGTTATAGGTCACATTAACACAGATTTGTTAAATAATTAAAAATTAATTAACCAACGAATTTTAATACGCAAATGCACAAAAACGTTGACATTGACGCATTTTCTGAAGGCTTCGTAGTACGCAGGCGCAAAGACAAAGATTATAGGAAAGACTGTGTACTTGTATTCTGTCTTATTCTCTCAAAGGCTAAATCCTATTCATGAATAAGTTTGTCTCATTTCAAAGATTATAGGAAACACTGTAAACTTGTATTCTACCTCATCCTCTCGCAAGGCTAAATCCCATTTATGAATGTTTGTCTTGTTTGTCTCTTTTTAATGTAAGTTTTTCGTTTCATCGAATTACAAATCACAACGATTCTAAATAAGTTTCACTTCAAAAAAATTATTCCAAGAGATAGATTAGTTTATAAAAATAATAATGTTGTCTGATCCCAGACTAGGCAGCGCCTGTACTATGGTAACCAGACTGCTGATGACACTCGTACTCGATTATGAAGACACTCGTATTTATTTTCTATAAAACTCGCGGACTTTAGTTTTAAAAGTGTGACGACTAGTGGACGTCCTAATTTCAGGAGGGAGCGCTTTTCAAAGCAAGATAGTCTGGACAGCAAATGAAGAGTGAATAAGAAAAGAACTGTGTGTAGGGCATAGGAATAAAAGATTATTAGAAGGGCGAAGATCTCTGTCAGGGTTGGAACATAGAAGTTGAAGCTGTGAAGTGAGATAAGTAGGGGGCAGTAGTAGTACATAATATTATTGACAAGTTATTATCAATATTGCCAGACACTTTTCATCTGCGTTTTTTTTAAGCCTGACGCTTTAAATTTCGAAATAATAACGTAAGTTTTCTTACAATCGGAGTTTTGATTTTTTAAATCTGATGTTTAGAAATGCTATTTGTGCAAATTTTGGGGGCCATAAAACCCCTACATCCATTTAAAATATCGCTGTATAATTATAGCTTGTCTTATGGGTTCTAGGACACGAATAATTTGACATTTTTTGTTGTAAACCTATACACATACTATATCTACAAACCATCCAGCCAATTATGAACATTTATGAAATTTCACCCATTGAGCCGCCGTGTTTTTCATGCATACAGACGAACGACGACGACGAGAAGGAATATTTATTTTGAATATTCAAATCCCTGAAGAACCAAAGATTGAGGTTACGTTAGTATTGTGCTACGAGCTACGAGTTCGTAGCGGGTTCTACGATGTCTACGATTTAATTTCATGCTTGCATACTGTATGTGACTCAAAATTCTTGCACCCGTTGCTGTACCCTTTCGTAGCGAGGAACAAAATATCTTAAGAAAGACCAAGATATTCAGGTGCCTACTACCCTACAAACAGGTAGAGTATTGATTTATCGTGTGCTTCTCGAAATGATATTGGTCGCTGTGTCGTTTTATCAGTACAACTCCCTCATAATCACTTCATCGTGCTGTTACATACCCCTTTTGTATGGAACATCTCTGAGCTAAGCGTAATTAGGCAAGTATCAGATATCCCAGTACTCAAAGTGTCGCAAAGGTCTGGCAGTCTCTTCCGAGCCCTGAGATTGAACACTTGCCTTACTAAACTATAATTTCTTTTTTTAAACTGTATTAGTCAAGGCCCCGTGCGCTTGTTGATGTGTGCGCTTGTCGATGTGGTACCCGAGGGTATCACAAACAAGGGAAGGGATGAGTGATTTGCAATTAAAAATGAATTAACCTAATCTTCTCTCCGCTTCATGATTGGCTTTGCGTAACAGAAATTTATTGAACATTTTTATATAATGCTTTTACACGACAAGATATTTATTCAAATTATAAAATCCCTGATCCGCTTACTTAAACCCTCGGTGATTAATAGATCTCACAATCTGTTTTATAATAATGATTTATTAATATATGTAGGAAATACCTAATTTATTTAGATGTAATTAAACTTAAATCTTTGAAATAAAAATAGAGAATTGAATATACTACAGATCGCCTGGTAGTCAAATTTCGACCTTATGTCATTAAGTTTTGAATATTTTGTTTTATATCAATGCCCAGTATAACTTGAACTGTATTGTATAGACATTACGTTCTATGACAGGCCAGCATTTATACTGGCCCTCTATAGCTTTTTGTAGGGCTTTCACATAATTTTTCAATTTAATTCAAATAGATTGCACGGATGGTGCAACGGTTTAAGTGGTCACCTTACCAATTCGCCGCGCCGAGTGTTGTGGGTTCAAATCCCACACGGGACAAAATTTTGTGTGATCCACAAATAGTTATCCCGAGTCTGGGTGTTCTTTGTGTTCGTTGTTTGCTTTCTATTCCTAATGCCTTTTGTGGAGTTGTCTTTTTACAAATAAAAAAATAAAATAATATTAAAATATGTAGCTTTCTGCACTTCTTCTACATACTATATAAACTTTAAGTATTCTAAATATAACTTTCCTCCGTGCGCGAAAAATGCTTAAAAGGGGTCCAAATAATTCTCTTCTAATATTAATATAATGATGATGATGATGTAGAACATAATTTTGTAATCGTTGTTTTATCTTTCATGTTCTAACCATAGAATCTAGTGATCTTTAAGTAGCTGTTAAGAAATCCATATTACCAATAACCACAGATGTGCAAAATAGTTTATTGAAACTATTTAAATTCAAAATGCAAAATATGTAATATCAAAATGGCTTATTTAAATCAATAACCTTATTGGGTATGTTAATCTATACGTGAAGCGAAAACTTTGGATCCCTTTTAACGAAAATTGGGCGAACGGTGGAGTATAAAATTCCGCACACTTATAGTTTATATAGAGAAGAAGTGACGAATGCTAAAATTTTTGAACAATATTTGCTACAAAGTTAAAAAAAATGCAAAAACGGGTACATACAGCTATGAGTGTCCAGTATATATTTTGACCTGTCATGGTACAAAAGTCTATACAATGACAGGTCAAGTAATATTGGCCAATGAAATAAACCATGGTCGAAATTCGACCACCACGCGATCTCTAGTTTTAATAAAAAGGCGAGAGTATGTATTCAAAGAGTTTTCTCTCGTGTTAAATTTAAACATATGTTAGTGATGAAAAGGGTATCCCGTAACTATCCGGTATCCGCGATATCAGGCCCTAATTTAACTATCCCGGATACGAATGTCAATTTTTTTTTTCGACGTGCCGAAAAAAGCCGTCCGCGATATACACTGCTGCAGGGTTAAGTCCGTGTATTGTGTAGCATTAGTTGATCATCAAATAGTGAGTGTGTGAGATTCGGATGATTAGAAAGCCATCGCAGAAAGTGTCGTAAGCTTCCCGAGATACTTCCGACTTTATCTAATCACCTTTACTTTTTAGCCTGCGTTGATTAACTGCTACTGGAGGACTCGTCGCAAGACATTGTTAAATATTCAAATAGAAAGATTGTAGAGCTCTCTCAGCTTCAAAAACCCCCAGGTAGTCTGTCTGATATGTTACTTCAAGTGATTTGACTGACTTAAAGAGTTTAAACGACTTTATTCTAATTCAGCTTTCAAGGAGGCCCACATGCGTGGTAGATCACGGTTTTCTTTGTTCAGTTTCATCTATATCTATTTTTTAAGACAGCAACGTATGGTATTACTTCCCGCACGCAGGAGAAGTAATCTACAATGTTCGGCCGGATATTCGGTGGCCGGATATCTGGTTTCAAGATTGTCCCGATATCCGGCCAAACAGCTATCCGTTTTCTTTATAATATATTGCCTCGTAATCATTCCATTAAATAAATGTTTATAGGTATTCTGCGTATTGTTCTGCATTTTTCATAAAATGTTTTTCTGTACATGAGTTTTGGTGGCACAGTTAATTGTTGTACATCTTCAATAAAAGCCTTAAAACATCCATTTTTTAAATAAAAAAAAAATAAGAACAAGGAAATGAAAAGAGCATACCAATAAAAAAATAAATATCTGAACAGAACAGTGCATCAACGATTTTATATGATCTTTTTTAAGAAAGTGCAAGGAGACTGCTTGGCTTTATTGAGTTTATTTTTAAAATTCACAAAGATTTTATGTTAATGGTGTACTAAACTATAGTTAAATTCTTACGCAAACAAACACATAAACTTCTTCCTGTATTTGCTTACAAGCGAGTCTTGAAACAGCCACAAAAATAATAATTGTAAACACTAAAAGCCACTGCAATCCCACTGTTGCGTTAACTCAAGAACATAACCAAATACCACAGACCTAAAGTTACTAATAAAATAGACTTTTAAACTTCTAGCGCAAAACATTATTCACTAACTGTCTGTACGAAAAATCAATTACCAAGGGCTCACAGAAAACTAGCAGTGAAGCAATGCTTGTATTGCTTTTCACCTAGTGAGTGAGGTTAAGGGCTGGCAACGAAAGTTTGGTACAACAAATTGGTACCTAACTTTAATCATATAGCCTCTAGCTACAGAAGCTCTAGCATTCGAAAAAACATGTACCTATTATAAGGTAAATAAAAAAATATCCTTTTGAGTTGTTTATTTCTTTTGCATTCGTTAAGATTAGAGCAATAAACATAGTTAAATAAACAAACAGATCAAAATGGATATATGATTGTCGGCAAATGATAAAAAAACTAAAAGTTGAGATAGTGAGTGATGGAGCGCTGTTGAAGTCTCTTCAATGCTGGCTTCGTGAACAATGGATATGTTTGTGCGATGCGAGCGACACCTGGCACTTCCCATCGATATCAATTTGCGCACTTTTAATCGGTTTTTATCAGAGCTCTGAATAGTTTTATTAGTAGAAAAAGGTTTTAAAGTGTTGTATATATTTTTCTTATTTTATTTCAGCTTCAAATATGTAAATAGCTACTTTAATTTAAAAATGACGATTAGTGTTAAGATGTCTGGTTATGTATAAAGTCTTCATGAGAAATTTATCATTTTTAGGCACCGACCACCTTATGTAAGTATATTAAATTGATATCTATTATTATTGTAATAAACACTTCAGTGTAGCCTCGACATTGGAAACCCTGATATGTGTGAAGGTTACTCATTCGGAAAAGGCAATATGATACCGATTGAAATTTGCGCGGCGCTTTTTAGATGTCCGTTAACCTCACATGCACCGGTGAGATCTCCAGTTCAGACAGGCAAGTCCGCAGGTATACGCGAATCAAATAACTTAACTACTGAGACTTTGTCTAGATTTACAAAGTGTACGATTTGTGACAGGACGATCGAACCGTAAAATGCTACGAGAAACTCTAAATCCTTTTTAACCTCGTCACTGTGTTAGAAGGAGAAGCGTGGCGGGTTTGTTCACCCCCGCGTCGTGAGATTTCGTTGCGGGTCGGGGAGAATCGGGAGGCTGCGTTGTAGAGCGCGCGCGCGTACCCGGCCGCTTCGTCATTGCGACGGAGGCTGTCGTGTGTCGGCGCTAGCCCGTGCGAGCGCTTGTCCCGCACCGCACCGCACCGCGCTGCGTCCGTGCGTCACCTGAGCCGCCGCGTCCCGCGAGAATCGCGCGAACACGCCCTCGTGCTGACAACGTGCCACGCCGCACGCTGTATCGCGCCGCGCCGTTACTGACCGCGCTTGTGCCGGTGCCCGCGCAGTGTATGTGCTCCATAGTCTTAGCTTAGTGACCACGTTCCCCGGACCGGCGATTGTGGCGCGATGTAAGAAAGCCGCGGCCGTGAATCCATGTGTAAGTGGGTGCGTTGCGTGTATCACCAATCCGCATGGCGATTGTTGGCGCCGGTAACGATTTTCCGCAAGCTTTAGCCTTAGCGTGTGACATTCGGAATAAAAAAATATGAATTATTAACACTATCTCGAACGAAGAATCATTGTGTTTTAACCTCTACCCGAAGGGGATAGAGCCGCGCACGTGCGCTTTTACCGCTGGTCAAAAGAAACACACTCCTTCCTTTCTCATTTCTAACAAACCTATATATTTTTTAGGTTAATTAAATCACTGTTAGAAATAACCTATGAATACCGTCTAGTTATATATCATTATCAACGTAACAGGTGTCGCTAAATATGCATCGAGTATGGACTGATATTCGATCTTTAACTTATTGTTTAAAAAAATTGATAAGTTATTTTAGGTCCTGAAAGTGATGATGATCCCAAAACTCAGACAGTGACACCCTCACTATAATTATCTGCAATATGATCAAGAGGTTGTTTTTTATGTCATGGATATTAATAAATCTTTACGCTAATCTAAATATTATATTAAATACTTAATCTTAATGGTGCTATGTCATCATATATGAAACACAGATCATCACAGAATGAAAAAAGAGACAGTATACAAAAAAATAGGATTGCTGACTTTCTTTTTTATACCAAGGAAAGAATAGGCAATTAAATTAAATGAAAACGATAGGGAAAGAAAAACCCACGCAGAAAATGCAGATGAGAATTCTAATAAGAAGCAAAATCGAATGAATTTCTAGCGGAAATGTAAGACCTTTTTTGTGGGGAACGCGTGTGAGGCAGAACTTTCAAACGATTCTCATGTTTATATTGCTTTTTATTGCATTTGGCAAGAGGTTTAAGGTACTTATGAAAGAGATGTCTTAACGGAATATCCCCGGTAAAGTTTTAGATTTCTAATTTGTTTATCTTTACGTGAATAGCTATTACCTCCCTTGTCCTTAAGAGCAGAGAGAACAAACACATCGCCGCCGAAGATACCTACTATAAGCGTTTGCCTTTGAGGTTGGCAGTACATTGCAAGATAAGTATTTTTAGATAAAAGATAGGTTTTCCTTCGGTTTAAATGACATTAACTATACTTATATTGCAAAACTAACAAAAATATTTGAGATAGGATTTGATTTAATTGAAAGTAAGTATGTATGAGTATGTATATAAGTATGAATTAATATGCCGTCGTAATAAACCAGACCATACAATGAATGTTCCTGTGAATATTTATTGTAATTGTTTGATTACTTACCACAACGGAGCGTATTCGTATTCCACACGCACACTTGCAAGACTGAAAATAGCACATATTTAAAAAAAAACGAACTTTTTAAATTATCGTTTACAGTGCCATTATTATACTTTAAGTTATCATAAAATTATTATACCTATCGAAAGTATCATATTTCATGCATTTTATATTTTCGGCTACACCTTAAACGTCACAAGGCTAGCGCAGGTGCGAAGCGTCTGGTAGCTCAACTGTGCTACAACTGATTTAAGCACAGTTTAGTTGGTGCTATTTTTGATCGATGATCTAACATCTATGGTATATAATATATGATAGAAGGATTAAGGCATTACTTTTTACGTTTGTGGGCCAAGTCCAATAGGCTACTACAAACGAATCCACGATAACACAAATGTAATCAAGAATTAGGCCTATCTGCAGAGGTATTTTGACAACTGTTAGATAATTCTTTTGTGTTAAGATAATATCGATTATAAACACAATAGGATCAGCTATTAACACGATGTCGCTACCGACGCACTTTTGTGGCTATGCGGCGCTCCATAGCTTCCATATAAGCACATTCTTTGGGCCCCGTAACGACTATTATCTTTGTAAATTATGACTTCGATAATAGAGGGAAACTATTATCCATGAAGTAAAAAACCTTTTTATATGTTTCAGTTTAATGACAAGAATTCATATAATTTATAGTTTGTACTATATATCCTGCTAACTAAAACATGAAACGGGAATGTGTAGTACAACTATTTTCTACAACTTTGATGTATTTTTAGCCAGAACAAAAAAGAAAATGTATGAGAATACTCGTAAGAATACATCTGAAAAGGTTTTTGGGTCATGTACAGCCAGAAGCGCTGGAAAAAAGTATTAGGTACTGTCCGCCACGGTATGTGGCAGTGGAATGCGACATATATCAGAGCGTCTTTCGTTGTACTGGAGTCTCGGTCAGCAACGACAATGTTAGAAGAATGAGTGTGTGTCACAGCCATGCACGCTACAAATAAATGGCGTTTGCTTCACACATGACAGTCACAAAACGGCTGACACAACGGAAATTTCAACTGTTCATTTTTAGTATTTCGTTTACAATATTTCCTCTCTCCAGCTTTTAGTATCGTTATGTTTGTAAATTATGTACATTTGGAACATTAACAATGAAATCATGACTTATAAATTGCTACACCTTTATTTTGAAAGATTATAATGAATATTATAATTAAGTCTAAAAACGACGAAGACGTTTCGTATATTTGTCAATAGTTTTTATTAAAATTAAATAACTATATTATTATATCCGATAGTCCCATTTTAAATATTACTGTCGGTCCTCTAGACTCGTAAATCATTTCAAGCGCCTTTAGGTATATTTCTAAAGAATATACCAGTGCCAATAACGATGATACATGATGACAATTAATATGTGTAACTTATCTAGTCCGAACAGCGCTGGTTAAAGGTGTGACATAAAAAATATCTTGTCCTGGTTATAAACGACAAGGGGACATAAACATTGAGCTCGAGGGAGGCCGTAATAAAAGTTAGAAGAAGAATTCGCTCGGTCATATATATGTGTATGTACATACATATTCTACAAAGGCATTTTAAACTTGTTAGATAATAATAGATACATTTGAGGTTATATTAAGCCCAGAAACGACTATAAGTAAAAGTTTTAAACCCTAAAACTGTTGCACTGTATGTACAATAATAAATACTTTCGGTTCCGGTTAACAAAGAATGCTGTATCTGTTGTAAACAAACTCTTATTCCGTCTTTTACATTCCCCATCCGGTATTCACTTTGTCATAGAACAAACTCGTACGTTGTACAAACAAAGGGCATGTGAATGACTTATCTCTGAAAGTTTTATGTCCCACATTCCCTATCACGTTGTCATTGACAACTAAGAATATTTCATTTGCTTTCTACTAAGTCTAGCATCCTCAAATGTTTTAATTGCATTATTGAAATTCAAACATTTAGTCCGATTAAGAGAATCGGTTGAATTAAAAATAGCTTGCAAGTGAAAACGAACCATGAAGGTCTTCGAAAAAGTGCATTTATTGTGATAATATATCTACATTTTCTATTTACAAATTAATGTACTGTTGTATGTGTTATATTTTATAAAGGTTTTCGGAAGGTATCTGATGAATGAACATTTGCAAATTGGAAAATACGAATCTATGATCAAAGAAATCTCTTTGAATAGCATTTCCTGTTCAGAGTTAAAGAAAGAATTTAATTGGATTCTGTATCTAACTTCTTATTGAAACGTTTAATGTATTTTTGTCAAAGGAGTTAAGATGCATTTCAGATAGTTTTACCTTTCTATACATAAAATAAATCCCACTTTGCATAGCTTACTGAACTCGGTATACTGCTGACTGAATAGGTTGTGATGGTCATGAAAGTGGAGATGTCTTTATAAATTTTATTTAAAAAAACTATTAATAGAAGGTTAAGCTTCAAAGTAATTTTCCAGTCATTTTTATTTTTAAGGTTTATGTTTATAGTCTTGACTAAGACAATGCATGTGTGTTTAAAGTTTAATAAACGCACAAATTTCATAATCATTGGCTTCTTTGTTCTATTAATACAATTGTAAAGTATTCGTGTAATATATATGTTATTTGGGTAGAACCGTAATCCTAAAAGGTGAGATTTTTTATATCACTGACATTTCCCTGCAACACTGAGTGTTTATTAGTTCTAGCCATATGAGCCACGTTTCTAACAAAGGTTTTATTTTTTGAATTGTATATAGGTTTCCACAAAAAACTCGTTTTGCGTTTTTTGTCAGTGCCTGTAGCGCGGTAATATTTAGGTTTTTAGTAAAACATCAAATTAACGACGTGGAGACTTGTGCTGTGTTTCTGATACACAAAATGAGGGAGGAGGGGTAAAACTGAAAGTTAATTCAAAGCTTGCAATTTAATGCTAATCCTGCTTGCTATAACTATTTGAATAGGCGTTGCACGAACAGTGCTCATTGTTCAGCTGTGTATGAAAATAGCCAAATCAATACTTGACAATAGCATTGGATATATTTTAAATTCTACGGCAGCAACGTTATATTAGGTAGGCTGTCTATATAGATACATATTTCTTTTAAAATACTGGTAACCAAATATGACGAGAGATTTTCATTTGAAGTTTTCTCTCCATTTTTTGTGACCTCTTTCCATTTGTAGCTGAAAAGACTATGTATGGGACAGATTTTCTGTATGCGTTCATGAAAGATTTAGTGAATGGACGCCAGACTAAAGTACTCAAGTGGAGATAGATCTTACTTAGGCAAAATATGATATTTTTTTAGGAAGGTAAATCAAAGGTTTGTAATACCTTTTAAATACGTGATGGCATTAATTCCCGTCAACACAATCATATTAAAATATAATATATGATTTTTTAATGACTTAGGGAAATCGTAAACTTTTTAGTATTCTCTGAAATCCCTTTAGCTAAACTAAATGTAGTGTATTTTGTACTACAAACACGTTTAGTTTGTTGAGTTTGAACCCAATATCTTTATACAAATTCGACTACTTTGTCTGGAAGAGATTGGTTTTAGGCAGTCCAATGTGTTATGTGTTAAGTTATGCGCTATATCTATTAGTTTTGATAAATAAAGAAATGTAATTACCAATTTTGTTTCGTACATAACTTTTATTTGATTTTAAATTCTGAAGTCCTTTTATAGCAAGCGATGTGATGATCAAAAGTAGCCGCGTCAAAGGCCGCCACCGCTGCCTGCAAATATTTAACAGTTCAAATTTTTTGATCGATGTTACATCGCTTCCAACATTTTTCTTAAGTTAGTTCAGTACGTTGCAGAGAACAGACGTATTATCGGTTAAATTCTTAACGCTCTGTATTGCAGTAACGGACAATATTCTTTATTCGTAACTCGTGCGCGTATAAATCATCTCGCTCCAACACCGTAGCGATCTTTTTCTCCTTTCGCTGCTCGTGTCTGCGAACTGTCATCATGCATGCATCATCGTCTGTATACATGCAAACAATTAGGTATCTACAATATAATTATAATGGCAACTGCTGATCTTCATGTGCCAATATACCCACTGCGGATGATTCAACAAATATCAACAATCCTCGTCGGCTTAAAAGAAAAGGAAGAGATGATGACCTTGCAACGATGTTTGAGAAGTTTTGTATGGATATCACATCACAACTAACTCTTTTCAACTCAGATCTATGCAGTAAAATTACCAACATCCAGCCAGATATTAAAACATGAATAAAAAAGGATCTCGAGCATATAAAATCAGACAACCAGACTATTAACACGAAACAATCAAAATTCTACGCCGATATATGTGATTTGAAAGATACCTTAAGCTTCTTCGACAAAGAACATAAAGATCTCCAACACAGAGTTCTGCAGGAATGCTTACTAAACCAAGAAAAACTAAACTTGCATTCGAATTAAACATTATTTAACAGCGTGAACGCTCTGATAATCTAGAGATATCGGGTATACCTGAAAAATCGAATGAGAATTTAGTTGCAATAGTTACATCCATTGCTCAATATGCGGGTACGCAACTATCAACAGCTGACATACTATATGCAACAAGAATCCAACCATGCATTGTGGTGAAACTAAGGTCTAAACATCAACGAGACACTATATTGTCAGGAAAACGCTCCAAAAATCACCACCGTGAGTGTCGGGATATCGAGTGATGCAACGAAAATATTTATCAACGAACACTTGACACAAACAAACAAGATGTTATACAAAAGTACTCGTGATATATATAATTAATTTAAAATGCAATTACAGTAACGAAGGTTTACACATTATTTATATCGCCATGTGTAGCAGCTTAACATATTGATTTTAACCAATGGATTAATTCTTTAATTAAATAATTCTCGTCTAAACTAAATATATTCTATCAAAATGTACCCGAGTTACGTACCAAGTTCTTAACTTTACACAATAGCATTCTATTACAGGAGTTTGACATTATACTTTTCACCAAAACTTGGTTACAAAATGATGTCCTCGACTCAGAACTATGCGATAGTAGTAGGTACGACATATTTCGATGCGATCGTGATATTAGCTCCACAGGTAAACAGTCCGGTGGAGAGTAATGGTGTGTATCCGTCATGAACTTGGAGCGGAAATTAATAATAAATTGATCTGGTAATATTATTGAATCGCTCTGTATTTCTATTTCTTCCCGTAAATTACAATCAGCTGCTAATCTACATATTGTATTAGTTTAAGTACTATGGGATAGCGTCTCACTCTCTCGAAATATTCTTAATGTATTGACTAATCGTTTATTTAATCAAAATAGTAATGATTATTTCTTATTAGTTGGTGATTTTAATTTGCCATGCCTAGAAGGACAACTAACGGATTTACACTAAATCATATTGGCACAACAGTATTACAAAATAGTGCATAGACACTAGTTAATGATCAACAGTTTTTAGGTCTTAGTCAATTTAGCTATATTACTAATTGCAGTGGTAATGTTTTAGACCTTTGTTTTTGTAGTCTTCCAGTATCAGTTACACAAACTCAATCCCTAACTAAAACGGACCCTGTTCATCCATCATTAAAACTGGATATAACTGATCTCCAAATCAAAAATTTTAAAGAAAATATTGTACCACGTTATAATTTTCAAGAAATATATGCCTATGATATGATAAATAATTATCTTAACTTAAGCACAGATAAGATAATACTAAACTAGTACTTAAAGAAGTTAACTGGATAGATCTTAAATATTGAAACTGTCGATGACGCTGTTAAATGATTTTATAACGAACTAAATAAGTGTTTTGTTTTATTTATTCCATTATCTATTAAAAGACATTCTTATCCTGTTTGGTATTCAAATGCTTTGATCAATATTTAAAAAAAAACAGTCTAAAGTACATGAAAGGTGGAAAAAGTATCACAATCCCAGGGACTATGTTGGGTTTGTTCAACTGAGGGACCGTCAACATAAAACACAAAGCCTATGTTTTAAGCGTTTTACAGAAAATGCTGAATGTCACATCAGGCACACGCCAAAATACTTTTGGACATATGTTAAATCAAAAAGGGATGGTTTAAGTTACCCTCAGCAGTTCATATTTAATGAATAGTCATTTAATTATGCCAATTGTGATGTGCTGTTTTTGCAAACTGCACATCACCACAGAACCTTGATAATACTTCTGAAAATACAAATATAGACGCTGAAGTTCTATCACATATTTGCATTACTGAAGATCACGTTCTTAAAATATTGCGTTCTTTTGATATTTCGAAGGGATCGGGCTCGGATGGTGCCCCTCCGATATTTCTAAAATCTTGTACTAGCAGTCTAGCTCTTCCGGTTACTATACTTTTTAAACGCACTCTGGAGTTTTCCTTATTTCGAACACCATGGAAAAGAGCTCTCATTGTAACCGTCCACAAATAAGGCCAAAAACCAAGTATTGAAATTTATCTCTATTTTAAACGTACATCCTTACTAAAATTTTTGAGGACCTGTTTATGAAAACTTATACCACAGAATATCGCACATGGAAGGGGGAGGGCAGATTGACGTGATTTACACAGATTTCGAAAAAGCTTTATACTATACTGGGAGGTTTTAAATCAGATTCCTTCAGGCGTCCCACAAGGCTCGTATCTTGGTCCACTTTTTTTTAACGCATACATACACGACATCTATCGATGTATAGACGTCAAAAAAATATTCATGAAAATCTATAATAATGCTGACTGTGTATATTTACAAAAGGATTTAGATAATCTTTAAAATTACCATACAATAAATGAAATAACTTTAGTCGAAAAATAAATATTATAAATTAAAACTATAATTTTAATCGTTTGCTAATAGAGAAGGTTGATTCGGTGCGAGATCTAAGGAATACGCTTAGCTCAAAGATGAGAATGACCACTCATTTTGATAATATAATTAACAAGTCGTATAAAAATCTTGGATTTGTAATGCGTGCCTGTCCGCCTTTCAAAAGTTTATTATGTCTTAAATTAGTTTGTTATGCCTACGTCAGAAGCACCTATATAACCTTGAAAGACAGACATAACATCATAATTTACTAATTGACTAAGACAATAAATTCTGTTTAGATCTTCAGATTGAAGTAAAGCTTTAGTAGTGGAATAGGCATGCTTCGGCACGTATGGGCTGGCTCAACCGGAGTGATACCACGGCCTCACAGAAAACTGGCAATAAAGCAACGTTTGTGTTGTGTTTCGTCGAGTGAGTGAGGTTACCGGAAGCCCTAACCCTTCCCTCTCCCCCTCTCACCACTCCTCCCCCTCTTCCCACCCTATCCCTACTCCCACCTTAAAATCCGGCAACGCACTTGTGACTCTCGAATTGCATGTGCCCATGGTCGGCGGTAGTCATTTACCATCAGGTGACCCGTCTGCTCGTTTACCCGTTATCGCATAAAAAAAATAGGCACATTATTTATTCGGAATCATTCTACACAAGTATTTTCTAGTTTTAAAAGTTTTGGAACTACATTTTTTTCAATGATTCACTTTGATCATGGATCGTGTTAACACATTAAAGTCTCTCATAGCGAAGCAATTCACTTCAAAATTGAAGCAGGTACAATCAGTAACAGCCATTATTCTTGCTTAATTGGATTGGAATGCGTACGTAGCTCAACGTATACCGCTCACTGGTGTCAAAGGTTTGATACGTTATTAAGCAGCTGAGTGAACGTAGAGGTGCTATGCCTCTACAGCCAGTTTCGTAGCAGGGGCTTCATTTGCAGAGGATCCGTATAAGCCTCCCCAAGAAGATTATGTTGCCGGGGTACCCTAAATTCCCTACACGCTGAAGTGATTGTTTGACGTCGTGAATATGTTTGTTTTGCAAAATTTATTCATGGCAATGTGCATGTTTGCGTGAACACAGCCGTTGCTTCCCGGCATATATGACGAGGGTTATACTATAATTTATCATAAATAGAAAACGAATTTAACAAAAAATGGTTAGTAAGGGTGGATTTATCTTATAAATTTAGCAATTTCTTTGTAAATGCTATTTGATTCCAAAATATGCAATAGATATTTTCTCATGTTCAACATAAATTATAGCTTTTGTCTGATTTAGAAAATATATGTATATCCAGATGTACACAAAATAATTGTTTCCATATGAGGGTGTTATTTTAAACAAATAAATTATAGCAATGAATCTTAATGATTTGGCAACAGTGAGATGTGACGTCAAACCCTAAAAATTTTGAAAGGATACGGGATCTATGGTCATATTTATTAAAAAGATTCTGATTTGATTTTGCAATCAATTCTATTAAAATGGTCCTCTTCACGTTTGCAACATGCAAACGTTGCTGAGTAAACCAAAATTCCACGGCAAACTAAAACAAAAGTGTTCGCTAAGCAATTGTACAAAATGTAGATTTATGTTGTTGTTGTAGATTTTACAATAAAATATGAATGAACTTCTATCATTTACTTCCGAATCTTAAGGCTGGTTGAAAATAATGCAAATGTGATACGAAAGTAACACAATCATCTGTATAGTTAGCCAGAAGCGGCATACGGAACAAGATATATGGAAAGAGAGACAATAGCATACTATGAGATGTACATTGTATTCTCGTTACCACGGCTATTACACGCGCTGTTAGTGTCATCACTCTTATTATCTCTCGTTCCATACTAATAAGGAGAGTCATAGCTACTGTGTCACAGTGTCACATCACCAGCACCGTATTATATCCGTTCCATCAACCATACATATCATGCTAGTGTTACGATTAGGGCCAAGTATTAAGACATGAGAGCTCGGAATACCAAAATTAAAATAGATATTAGAGCAAATTTGTATGTTCTCACTATACTTTGTACTTAATTAAGTATGTCATCTTATGGATTTCTGACATTTATAAATGACACGCTAATTTATTTTTGGCTTTGGAGATATATTCTTAAAGAGCTCTACGTATGTAAGCATTGTTTTTAGGTAGATTTTGGATTACGTAAAACAATTCAGACACTGGGCAAGGAAACCTACAATACATCAACTCAGATGTGTTGTACATTTCTTATAAAAAACCTTTCCAGGTATAAACACAATTAAATAAAATAGGTTTTTGGGTAGTGAGTTAACTTATAAGTTATATGTACGTAACAAGGTCGGTGTTGTGTGCAGGCGCAGGGCGGTGAGCGGAAGCGCGTGCGGGCGAGATGGCTGCGCCGGCCAGCTGATAGCATGCGGGCGGCGGCGCGCCGCACCGCCCCGACCTAGCCGAAACCACGAGCGCCACATTCACGGGTACACTCATATGTTTATTTTTCGTTTTAGAGGCTTTATCGTTTTTTAGGCCATCATTAGATACACACATATATTTATTTATCGTTTAAGAGGCTTTAACGTTTTTAGGCCATCATTAGATACGTGACAGTGAAACAATTTGTTTTTTTTTAATTTTCCTCCCGCACTAGAAATGATTCCTGTATCGCGGGGGACTTTACTTATAATTCATACAATAGATACAAAGATCACCCAGACTTGGGACAACTATTGTGGATCACACAAACTTTTGTCACGTGTTTGAATCGAAACCCAAAACTCGGCGTGGCATAGTAAACTCGACTGTTTTATTTGACACCGCGGTCCATATGACACTGTAGTGATCAACATGGGTGGTAGTCATGGTCTGGAGCAAGAGAGCGTGAGATCAATGCCCGTGTCCCTAGCAGAAAAAGCCTGAGACAGAAGAGTTACTTTCTGAATCGGAGGAATGAGGAACTATTAACACTTCATGGCAAGGCCGCCTACAATTCCGCATTTTGTAACTTTTTGTTCCTATTTAAATTTCGAAGGTTCTGGATATGTATTTGAGATATTACTTTACACTTTGCAGAATTAATGTACTCTTTTGTCCGTTTCTAACTAGCATTATTTCTGTAGTATATATGTATGTAGACTGGGGCTTTATTTCGCGTATACCGTCTCTCTCTGAAGGTCTGTAATCGAGGACAACGTGTGGTTATAGTAGGTGTGACTACGACATAACTATTTTCTCATGCTCTTGAATTTGTTATAGAAATTACATTTAAATGAGAATATGCTTGTAAATTTGTGAACAATGTCCGATTACATAAAAATGTTTACGGCCCAACTAACCTTAAAGATATTTAAGTATTTTGCTTTTATACCCTACAATAAGAATTTATAAAATCTATTAACTACTGCGCTTATGCATAAAGTTGAAATTATGAAACAGGGTGATTTAATAAATGTAACTCGCAGTAGCAATACCGAGCATGGGTGTTTGTGACGTAGAACAGATTGTTCTAAATCGCAAACTTAGTTAGAGGGGTCGTATCGAATCATATAACCAAACATAGAAGTGCCCTATAGGTAGGTACAGGACGCTCAAACAGAAACAGAATTCAAACTAATACAATAAAGTAAACCCGAGCTCCAATAATCAATTCAAATTATGACGGCTAAAACTTACTTACTGATGAAAGGCCTTAGTCAAGTTTATAAATGCTTTTAGATGATTAAGGTAGGCGGTTCTGAAAGATTAGAAACTGTCTAAGAGCTTAGTATTAATTACGATAGGCAACAGGATGGAACACAGAAAGGTCTTTGTTCATTATTCAGTTTAAAGCTATGACATGATCGATCTGATCCAGTGTGTGTGTTTTGGTGTGAAACCACACGGTAATGGTGTCTAAACGAGTGATCATGGTTACATAGCACTATTAGCGTAATATTGTCTTTCTTCAGGTGATGAGCATAGTTTTAGCTTCATGTTAAAGGGCATAAAATTGGCAACGTCTGAAACATTGGTTTTCTTACTGAGTTTTATAGTAAAAAGGAAACTTAGAGTCACCGGTCAATAAATATTTGCTGATTATAATAAATATATCTGTTTTAAAGATTACTGGTGGCTCGCTCAAACTTAATTCTGGTTAAATATTTATCTATAACATTGATCCTAACTCCATTTTTAATAATGTAACTTCAATTGGTTTTTATTTTCAGAAGCAGTAGGTCCCGTGATTACTATCCAATACTAATAAAGTTACAAAATTCACAGATACCTAGTATAGGCATATTGAATAAAACTATTTTTTTCTAATGGGCATGTGTTACGCTACAGTAGACGAATTCCTGAAGGATAAGATAAAAAGACATTGGTTATGAATTAACGTTATCATGACTAATAAAAGAAAGTATGACGACTGTGTGTAATTAGAGTGTGCCATATAAAAATAAAATACCATCCCATTTGTGGAGAGGTAGCTCCCGGTATCGAACACATCAATGCTCATGGGAAATTTTTGTCATTGAACAGAACTTTTGCTCATCGGGGACTCGCTGTTTAACAATTTATGTGTATGTACGCTGTTAACACGTACCCTTCCTCACAGAACCTATACTGGTGAAAAAAATAAAATATTGGAGAGACAGACCAATTCGGTCTCAGCGGAGTCCGGGGGAAATTTTGTCGATCATTTGTGTCAGCAGCTTCAGTGCTTTATTGACACTCGTATACATGGCTCGGTTTATGTCATCGTTATTTTGTGTGGAACGATCCTGCGTGGATAATAAGTGTATGACTTATGGTATATGCAGTATCCCGCATCCACCCTTCGTGTCTCTTTGATGTCACGTCTCTGTTTCCATAAATATATCGAATTACACCCCAAATAACGTGATATCGTTTCGTTTGACTGATTTTAGGTTTGAGATATCAGTGTTGGATAAAAATATATTACAGCAGTTGACCCGACAAAGACTCAATTTCATTTCAAAAACCTGATGTATTTGATAAGTAAAAGACAGTACTTATCTATATATTTAATATCGTTTTTAGAAGATTTATAAAGGAATTTGGCACTTGACATTCGCGTATATCACTGAACATTTAGAGTTACAATGTTATTGACCACGTATGCGGTTCAAACAAGAATGTAGGTGCGATATATTGCATAGAGAACTTTAAACTTTTAGCTAAATTGAGGAGTAATAACCCTGATTAATTCATTTGCCTCGGAAGCGCAGCGTGAATTACAAGATTGCCGTAAATGCTAACTTATAGATTCATAAAATAGTTAAACAACGTTATTTGTTAAATGTTAAACATTTTTAATAATATCTTGAAATAAAAAACGATATTCTTATTTTTTTACATTTTGTTGTTGTTCTCATACTGTAGTTCATTCTTTAATTAGAAATCGTCTGTAAATAGATTTTTTATTTTTTCATAAATATGATATTATTTTAAGGGACATGACGTGATTTTATTTTACTCTCTTATTAAGGTTATATCAACGCTGCATATAAGGCTGTACTGGTAGGTATTATGACGCACATGAACAGTTAATACACACAAATAACAGGTAATCGTAGTCCCTAAGGGTTAGAGTTAAAAAAAGAAGATATGTGTGTGAAGATGAGAATCGTTAATGAATGGTCAGGCAGAAACATCTAAAGACTTTATCTAAACGGTCCTGGTCAATAAAGAAAACGCGACAAAAAACAATAAATAAAATGAATTGCACGGAAGAATAACCAGCGGCAATAGGTTAATCAAACTGAGAGATAGTAATGTTTTTTTTGTCTGTGATCGTTGTGGCCAACCATAGATAAAAGAGAATAAAATAATTAATATTGCTTTGTGTCTAAGATAATAAAAGAAATACATTTTATACGCCTCTATTCATCTAATTCAGACACCTGTTAGAAATTAGTCAACTGTTTGTTAAACAAAGACTCGTATGAGTTTCCTTTTTTAACCGACGAAAAAACGGAGGAGGTTCTCAAGTCAACCCGCATATTTGTTTTTTTGTTAATTAAATTTTTTCTTGTTTTTTTTTAAAGACTAAGGTATCTAGGATCTTTCACAATCTTTTAAAAAGAACTTTTAAAAACCTTTTAATAAGTGATTTGTCAATGTTTTTTTTTTATCAAATAAGCGAATGTTCTGGAACAGCTAAAACACACAAAGTGCTAGGTGAACTATTGTTCTAATTGTAGTTTTAAGTCTGTTCTAACATCCGCAAACTGACATCCGCCAGCAGTGTCAGCCAGTTATTTTCGTCTGTTTGATTTTTATCCTGAGTTCTGTCAGCGAAATCAAAGACTATCTACTGATATATGTAACTAAAATACAAGAAATCGTCTCATCATAAAGATACGCTTAGGCTAGTTGTCGATAAAGATCTGTAGTGAGATCGATCTATCATTATATTACAGCTAAAGTGTAACGGGGTTCCGATAGATCGATTAAAGCCGCATGCAATAATTACATCCGTTCCCGTCTTCAAGTGCATGATGTGTATCTTATATGATGGATGAGTAACACTTAACTCTTTGAGGATTTCTAGGAGCCATTTTCTTTTTAACCGACGTCAAAAAAAGGTGCAGGTTCTATGTTCCACTGTAATTTTTGAAGTGAAAACTTCTTAACGGCGTTGGGCACTTTTTGAGATGGGTAAAAAACATTAAATAAACACAATATTTCTGAACATATTGTATAAGCTATAATTTGCACCTAAAACATTTTCTTTATCTGTTTAATTATACTACGTAATAACTACAGGGGAATATAAGGATAGAGAAACTTTTTTCTTATCAATTAGATAAAATCTAAGTCAATCCCTATCGTGGTTGTCACAGCAAGAACAGGGTGTATGAGATGTTACACCTAGGTGGTAATTACTAATGTAACATTTTTTGTAATCACTAAGAATGAGTCTCTTTCAATGTATTAACTATATTCAACAATCAGGGGCAGGGTCAACAACCTAAAAGTGAGCAAAAGCAGTACTCTTGTTTTATCAAAAAATCCATAATAAAACTAAAAACACAGCGTTCTTGTACAGTTATGAAACTGAAACTAAACCCTAATACCTTGATGGGCAACAACTTAAACCCAACAATAAGGCACTTTTGTTTATCAGTGTAGTGCAGCACGCCTGTAGGCCTTATAAGGATCAATAGAATCCTATGAAATCGATAGTTTAGTAACCCGTACACTCATAATCATATATGTAGTATGTAGACGGATCAGTATGTGTTTATTCGACCAAACCGTTACGTACGCGATAAGGGTTCCTATTGTTACAATACGACGTTTCAGATGTTCAGATCGTATTTGTAAAGGAATAACAATATTATTTAATAGTTATTACTTCGCAGTAATCCTTATTTTGCTTTGAGTTAAGGCCATTGATACCATTCAAGTTTAGGACTTGCCGTGATTATATTACTAAGCCTAAGCTTGTTCTGCATTAATTTCCAAAACTCGTGTTTTTTGGAGAGATGTGATAAGTTTACCTGAATGACATTTGTGTAGAAATCATCTTGGAAATTAAAACGTTACTGAAATACTCAAATACAAATCATGAGAATGGGTAGAACCACTGCAGACAAACTAATAGTCAAATGTTTATACACTCACACCTGTAGATGCTTTAAGGGGGATAGATAGATAGATATTACACCTACAGGCAGTTATATTTTTAGTCAAACATGATAGGGACGAGCCCGTTCTTGACTAACGAACGCCTTTCCAGACATCATACTGCTATTAATAGGATAGGAATACGGACCTGATAACAAACATAGGAACACAATAAAAAAACCGGACTTTTTTAAGCTAATAAGAAATAGGTACAAGAAAGAGTCCTCTATAATAAAGCCTATCATGTTACAAAAGAAATAGCTGTTCATGATTAAACTACCAAATAGGTAAGAAAAAAATTTATGCCCTGAGGAATACCGACAGCTGGAGTGACGATGTTGGTCGTTGGCGTGGCGTAATTTGCACGATAATTACGCTTGGTTAAAAAGGGATATAAAAGTCCAATGCAATTCATTTTTTGGACAAATAAAAACATCTTTTTACGTTCTTTGAGTGGGTCAGAGAATGTTATTTGTCTTGTTTCAACATTTGGACTAACCAAAGTACGACGTTTATACCCAAATAAACTAGAGCTAATAAGCTCACCAACTTTAGAGTCATTACTTCTAAGGTACTATGTTATTCGAGTATTTGAAATGTGCATTCCCACTACTCGTAGACTAAACGTGCGAGCTTCTTGAAGGGAATCAATAGTTACGTGTTTTTGTTCCTGACGTACTTTGTAGAGGAGTTTTTCTTTCTTATTCCATTCACTGCCTCTTATTAACGCCCATCGTTATTAAGTTCAGACTTAATGTTTATTAATTTTTCTAATCAAGTGGCCTACAACTTATTTAGCAGTCAGTCGGCCTGTGAAACTGCTTTCCCTGAAAAGTTTTGGAACATTCCCCCGACGAGGATGTGTTAAGCACAACTTAAAACAGAGTCGTATTATACAAAAAGTTAGCTACCTAGAGAGAGCTAGAGAAACTTTATTTAATTTGCATATATATATATATAAATATGCACATATATGTTTGCTTTCTTAATAATTTGGAAATTATATCACCTACAAATCTGATTTGTGTGTGGACTACCCACACACAACTCCTTTTTCAAAAGTGTCAATATGAACTATAAATAAAGTGGGTTCCTGTAAAAACTATAAGGTGTCAATGCTTAATCTGCCACTCTTATAATACTCAGTACCTTATTGTCTCAAAATTGGTTTATAAGCCAAACTAAACAACTACTATAGACTGAAGGACGTAAGTACACGCCGAGCTCAAACCATTAGTTCGTATGACAAACTGTAAGAAAATTTATACACACATTGTAAGGTGCTGAAGGATGTTTCTTATTTGAGCCGAATTCACAAATACTATGTATGTAAATGTATTACATAACTGCAACTAGTATAACTCATAAACTACAGCCTTATTCCCGAAATCTTCGACTTCAGAACAAAGATTAGCTAGACGTGGATTACTGTAAACTAGTACTATTTTAAATAAAAAGAACATTTTTCATGTTTAAAAAATACAAGTAATACAAAAATATTAGACTCTACACGCACCAAACCAAACAACTCTGATGTTATACTTGACCGGAATTTAATATTAGTTTCGTGTTCGATTTGGTTCAAAGTACAACTTTTAGATCGAGTTTGACAAAATCGAAATTAATTTATTTCATAACTAATAGTAAATTATCACTCGTTACGAATCTGGTGAGTACTAACTAAACAGAAACATACTTAATCGTGACTCCCGTAATCATTATAATAGCAGTATTATTATATTAGTAGGCCAAAAAATAAATATAACTAAACAAATAGAAAAAATATTTGGAACATCTATTTACACGTTTAACTTTTCACGTTGAGGGCTCTTCGTATGTATGAGAGGAAATTTGTTATGCCGACCGTCATCTTTTCCTCAGGATATGCATGAACAAGTAAAGACATATGTTGAAGAAAATTAGAGATTTCGCAGCAGTTTAGTTAAAAGCTGTAGGTATACAACAGCGAATAGCATGTTTGCAGAGGACCGGCGCAGTTGTGCGGTCGCAGCACCGTCGTACTCTGAGTACTGTTCAACAACATCTCATTGTTGCTATTATTTGCCCGACCCGTTTTTCGAATTAGTCTTATAAAAATAGAACACTTGTGTACCTACCCGAGGCTACGAGGTCATTTGCTGGACATGTTTTCTAGTTAAAATTTAATTCCTGAGTAAAGCAAGCGGATGTAATTAAAGCCTCAGGTTACCCTTGTTTGTAGAGGACTTACTTTCGGCCTTTATTTTAATTTAACTAAACACTTGATTTCTATTTATATATGGCTTTATTTTATTAAGCCACGGTGGTTTTTATAAACTCGAAATTAATATTTTTAATATCGATATAATTATAGGTTTAAAGAAAATTTTCATTTTTGAAGTCAGTGAATCTATTCACTGACTTCAATTTTTTTTTTTTTTTTTTTAAAGACTACTTGTAACGTGGGTCACACATTACTAGTATTCTTATTAAACCCTCCAGCTAAGCTAAATGCTTGTGTTAGGAGTGGGTTCACGTCGGTAGTGCACTGGATGGGGTTCGAACCACTCGATCGCAAGTCCCACGCCTTAGCCATTACGCTACTGCCGCTTCAAAATGAAAATTTTCTTTATTTGACTGTAAGTGAGTTATGGAATATCTTTGTGGAATGTAGTCAGATTTTTATGATTATTTATAGCGATATAGCTACCTATTAGTAATAGTGTTTCATTTTAGTTTTACACATTTTTTTCTGCATTGTTATCGTGAGCGGCCATAGAAATATTTAAAAAGTAAAGTCTCACCTAAATTAAATGGTAATATTGATGAATTTCATTTCTTTTTAAAGAGTATTCTAGGTAGTAGTCTTATTTCAATGAAAACAAATACACTTCTGAGGATGAAAGACTATTTTCGTAGTTTTATTTTAATTCACATTTTAGGAGTTCACATAGTATTCATCTTCAAGAGCTTACCTTTGAGTTCCTGAAATCAATACAAATATGACAAATGCAATATCGATATTGTCAATAAATATTATTTGATTTGTGGGGTAACTTTATCCTATATTGTTAAAAAAAAGGATGGATGAGATAAAGTATGTCGATTCAATAGGCTCCCCAAGAGTATACTCGATCCCTTGTGACCGTGGCTTGAGAAGACTGTGACTGTGGGAGAGACTTGTCAAGCATCGTAACTAGGCTACAGGAATCTATAGGGTGTGTGAAGAGCATTGACTGCAACAGGTCGGCCGTAGCTGAACACGTCTGCAGGACAGACACGGCTCACTACAAACATCGAAAGAAAAATATTTCGTACCGCGAAAAATACGTGAAGCAATCGAGATAAGCCGTCGACCGATCTTCTACAGAGACAATGGCTGGGCAGTGCCACTGCCTGGCGGCTGGCCTTGAAACATCAGTTCGGTGTGTACCACAGTGCTTGTAATAAACGACACCAGTCCAGTGTGGCGCCTGCAACCGACGGTTCATTGCCCGTGGTCCGACCGTGGTGCACTCACTTTATTTATAATACAACCACGGCTAAACAAAGTTGCTATTAGTAAACGATCGACGAACTATCAGTATCGATAAACTACAGGTAATTTGATTTGCTCATGATCCAAATGATAGAATCACAGATAAAAAATTTGGCCCTGGACCAACCAGTAGATTTTCGCGGTTGGAGCATGGACAAATGTTACCTCGGAACCAAACCGACGTGGTAGGACGCGTTACCCCTTGATAAAGGGCCTCCGTCGGATCCAAAACTAGTTGGGCATCTCCAAAATACACACAGGATTAAGTGTGCGTCCTGAGTGACGGCGAAACGCGCACGCGGGTTCCACCGCGCACGAAATAAAATCCTCGAGATGTTTGAACCTGTCCGGACTGCAGGCGGGCGCGCACACGATCCGGCGCATTATGTTGATGGATCCGCTCGTCAAAGCTCTTTTGATTTTAACTGGCGGATAGTGCAGAATATTGTCATCATAACGTACAGTAATTTAAATGAAGAGTTTGCCATGGAAAATTTTATGACGGTGGTGATGGAAAAGCCTGTTATTACAGTCTAGCGTATTCACCGTTTCTTCTTGCCATAGATAAAATTTCGTGCTTTCTTTTTTGGATACTAAATATTATATCATCAGTAAAGAAAATATTTCTTTCTAGATACTGTAAAGTTTAATTTTTGATAATGACATTAATAAACAGAATATTATAATAAACGCAGGCGCTTTCCAACGTGTCCTAAGGACAGCCATCCGCTTATGCCTACGCCTTGCAATCCGCATGCGCGATATGCCGTTCACTCAGGACGCACACTAAAATCGTATATGCTTAATTAATATTTTGTTCAGACAGAAAGTAACCTCTGCACTTGTTAATTTTAGGCTGCAGGCGTAATTTTATTTTATTAGTTTGCATAAACCTTATACTGTGCAGGAAGCGTTCACAAATATTGCTGATTTGATAAAAAAATATACTAAACTAATAGTAGTCTAGAAGATATAAAGAAGACTTTAAATGAAATTGAATTTAAAGAAATGCGTTATCCTAACTAATATCATACATGCGAATATGTGTTTGTTTGTTTTGTTTGTTTGTCTTAACTACTCAACCGGTCATGAAATTTTGCATACCCGTTGCCAGGGACACAAAATAAATACTGTTTCTGAGGGATAGAAAATAACTGTTATGCAAGCGAGGCCGAGGGCCAAGGCTAGTTAAAGATAAATATTCACGCTAGTCCTACGATGTTAGTAACAAAATAAAATTACATTTGTGTGAAAAATTTACTATGGCTGTATCAAATATAGGTTCAAGCATAAAGAATTTATAAAAAGATAGTCCCGTGCGTCGAGCACCGTTAAATAGGTTAAAAGTGTGAGTTGAGGGTTAAACAAAGATTGTTTTAATTGATTGATAGGCAATTACACCGCTTCAAATGGACCCTCCAAAATCAACTTCCAACTGTGGGCGACTTTCTCCTTTGTTATTATTAGAGATTTAGCAGTTGTGTTTACGCCTTTACATAAACACTGAGGGAATTTGAAATACACACTTAAAGAAAAATCAGCCGTTTCCAATTTGGGGTTGTCTTCCCGCAGGCTTCAACTACCCTCGCTCAAGCCGGAGGGTGGCATATTGAAGAGGATGATTTGATTTTTGTTCCGTGAACGGTTGGCGTTTATCGTGGATTAAATGTTCCCATGAGTTTACGATAAGAAGTATGAAAATGTAAATGTAGAAACAGAGCTGTCGACATTTCGTGTACGAGTCTGACCCTAGCGGCTTTACGATATTGTTTTGGATTAAATATAAAATTAGGTAACGATTTTAAAGTAGAATTAAGCAATGTAACTGAGTTTAAACATATAGGGAACAATATTTGCAAATTTACGTTACTTGAAGAGAATGAAAGAACGCTCGTAAAGTATTCGATATACTCGAAGTCGTTTAAGACAATATTTGCCGTAGTCCTGCTCGCGTCGATGTCGCTTAAAACGGAGATGAGAACACTATATTATTTGTGATAACTTCGTGAAGCTAGAATTAAACTAGTAACTAGTATAGTAATTCTTTAAAAGTCATTATATTTATAGTACAGTTTATATATTTATAGTAGTATGTAACTTGTACAGTTATTCATCAATGGAGTGTCTTAACACCGAGACTTAAGCCGGAAAGCACAGTGAAAGTAACGGTTAGGGTATTTTCCTTTCTCAAAATGTCTTGTTTTTTTATGGGATTATAATAATAATAATAATAATAAAGCCTCAGGCATATAATTTCCGGTTGTTCTCGTCTTGCCAACGGCGAGTACTTGCACAGACATAACCAAGTGGCCAGGATAGTCCATCAGCAACTAGCTCTTAAGTATAACCTTGTGACTATGGAATTACCGTACTACAGATATGTGCCCGACCCAGTTCTTGAAAATGGTCGTGTAACATTGTACTGGGATCGGTCTATCATCACTGACAGGACTATTGTTGCCAATAAACCTGATATAGTGGTAATAGACCGATTAGAGCGCCGAGCAATGATTGTAGATATCACCATTCCCCATGACGACAATCTCTTAAGGGCTGAAAAAGAAAAACAAATGAAGTATTTGGATTTGGCCCATGAGGTGGTCGACATGTGGGATGTGGATTCGGCAATCATTGTGCCGATAGTCATATCAGCCCATGGGTTGATTGCAAAGAGCCTCGATCAACACCTTCAGAGGCTCACGTTAGGCAGCTGGATTAAGGGCCTAATGCAGAAGGCAGTCATTCTTGACACGGCACGTATTGTGAGGAGGTTTCTATCTCTGGAACCCTAACCCCCGATATCTTGGTCCCTGTACTCGATACCGGTGGGACACTATTTTTTATATTTTTAAATATATATATTTTTTTATAATGATGTATTTAAAAATGTAATTGATATGTTTTATAGATGTTAATAAAGAGAATAATAATAACTGGCAACACTAAGAAGCAGTCTTGTCTCACCAACAATATATGTAATATTTATATTTTTAATCATAATTTAACAATAAAACAACACATTTTATAAAGTTATACACAAAAATGATTACTCGATACAAATTTAAAATGAAAACACGGCAGAAATCATATAATTGACCATAAAAAGGTATATGTACTAAGACATGACATTTAATGTCATGTCATGTCAAAATAATTTACAAATTAATAAAATAACCGAGGACAAAGACAATGCTAACAAGGGCCAGAAGTAAAGCACTCTTACCATCCCCGGACTCATCGCTCAGCTCCGCCTCGCAGCCCCCGGAATCCACAGTAAGAGGTCCGGCCATTGCAGAGGCGTCGAGCTCAGGGACTTCGAGCGACGAGTTTTTCTCCCCGCCGACGTCGCCAACACCTGTACGTCGACCGGGGGGAGGCCGGCCACCGTCCTGCTTGGGACCCCGAGGCCCATCGGCTTCGAGTAGGGACCCCGCTACCGGTGGTAATGTGCGTCGCATGAAATGGACGAGTTCAATGAATGAGAACGTCATGCGAGCATATTTTGTGGCAACAGAGGGAGGAACTAACCTCACTGCGTATCGTGATCGTATGATGCCTCTGTTTCAGGAACTTGAGCCAGCTGTTAACGTTTCGGTGCAAAGACTATCGGATCAAGTGCGGGCCATTCAGCGATGTAATTTGCTGGATAACTCCGTACTTGAAAGGCTACGCTCGGACTTGCAGGTTAGCCTTACTACTTCTCCTCCTTCACAGATTGTGACAAATGCAGGCTCTTTGTTGTTGCAACCTAATCCTGCTGAAGGAGGGGAGGAAAATGATGCTTCATCTGTAAGTACTCAGTACTCTGATATAATAAGGAATACTTTGGAAGGCGCTATTCTGGAATATCGGTCCATGAGTTTTGAAAGTAGACCACGTTTACCGCGTTTGCCAATGCATAAACGAAACAAAGCGCTAGTATGTACCCTTGATTCGATGTTACCTGTTTATTTTGAAAAAAGCATAGATATCAGCGATACACACTCAATTTTGTATTGTGCGGCTGTTGCAGCATGCCGAGTAGCTGGTGTTAAATTCCCAGGAAATGACACCGCTACTCGGTCCAAACTTGTTGTTCCGGCGTGGCAATGCAGGATTGAGCGTCGTATCGCTGAGTCGAGGGTACTCATTGGCAAGCTTATCTGTTTCAGATCGGGTAACACACGCCCGAGAGTAATGCGTTTTGTGGATCGGGCTTTTTCGGGAACTGGTATCAGTTCCTGTGATTATACAGCGCGAGTCACAGAGCGCATTGACTTTCTGAAACAGAAGGTTTATGCATGGGCAAATCGCATACGAAGGTACAAAAAAAGGGTGGACCGATATACTCAGAATCGCACATTCCAAAGGGATGAGAGGTGGGTTTATAGAAGGTGGGAGCAGCCTGATTTAGTGAGTGACATTCATTTACCAGATGCTGAAATCACGAATTCATTTTGGCGTAACATCTGGTCGATGCCTGTCGCTCACACTGAGGGTGAATGGATGCGAGATGTCGAACGATCATGTGAGTCAATTAATAGAATGGAGCCGGTATTGATTTCAAACATCGATATAGCTTATGCAGTTCGTTCGTTGCCGAATTGGAAATCAGCGGGACCGGACGGACTGCATAACTTTTGGTTAAAGTGGCTCCGTAGCTCACATGTTTGTTTGGCATCTCAATTTCAATCATGCTTGGAATCGGGTTCGCTTCCAACTTTTATGACCACAGGCGTGACTCACCTGCTCTATAAATCTGGTTGTGCCACGGATCCCAAAAACTACAGACCCATCACCTGTCTACCAACAGTATATAAATTACTGACGTCCATTCTGAGAGTGAAGATAGCATCTCATGTTACCAACAACTCTGTTATGTCTTACTCTCAGAATGGATGTAGAAGTGGGGCACGTGGCACTAAAGAGCTCCTTATTATTGACACGACCATTAACCAACAAGTTCGCCGTAACCGAAAAGATCTGGCGACATGTTGGATAGACTATAAGAAAGCCTATGACTCTGTGCCGCATACGTGGCTCCTGAAGGTGATGAGTTGTATAAGATTGATACAACTCTATGCACTTTCTTGGAGGCATGTATGCAGCAATGGAGAACAGTTCTTTGCTATCCAGGATGTCGACAATCTCAGGGTGACGGCGAGTATATAAAGATCAAGCGGGGTATATTTCAGGGTGACAGTTTGAGTCCCTTGTGGTTCTGCCTGGCTTTGAATCCTCTCAGCACTATGTTGGAGGGTTCAGGACTAGGCTATCGTTTGCGGAGAGGAGGTCAGGTTATATCCCACCTCCTTTTCATGGATGATTTGAAACTCTTTGCCTGCAGCAATTTCCAATTGATAAAATTACTAGAGGTAACTGAAAACTTTAGTAAATGTATCAGGATGGAATTTGGTGTGGATAAATGTGCAGTCATGCATGTAAAAAGAGGCAAGATTGTGGAATCTGAAGGCATGGAACTCTCAGATTCTACACACCTTAGACGTCTTTCCGCGAACGAAACTTACAAGTATCTAGGAATGTCACAGGCGTTAGGTTTAAAGGAATTGACTATGAAGCAATCGTTACAGGAACGCTTCTTTGGCCGCCTGAAAAAAGTATTAAAAAGTCTTTTGTCAGGCGGTAATAAGGTGCGGGCCTATAATGATTGGGTCATACCAGTCCTAACCTACTCCTTTGGCATACTTAGATGGACTCAGACGGAACTTGATGCCCTGGATAGAAGAGTCCGTACATTGCTAACCGCGTACCGAATGCACCATCCACGTTCATCGGTAATGAGATTGTATATCCCGCGGAAATGTGGGGGTCGTGGTTTTTTTAATGCCAAGACACTACATAACCGTGAGGTATGCAATCTCAGAGATTATTTCCTCTCTGTTAACGTGGAGGTGCATCGGGATGTTGTGGCAGTTGACAACGGACTCACCCCGCTTGCTTTAGGTAGAGAGAACTGGCGCAAACCTGCAGTACTCAATATTACAGATCGCAAGGAAGTATGGAAGAGCAAAGAGCTGCATGGACGTTTTTATCGGGCCTTAAATGGGCCCGAAGTAGATCTATTATCATCTGTGTCCTGGCTACGTTTCGGTGACCTCTTTGGAGAAACTGAAGGTTTTATCTGTGCAATTACTGATGAAGTTGTTATGACGAACAACTATCGGAAACATATCCTGAAGGATGGCACGATTGACATTTGTCGGGCATGTCATCGTCCCGGAGAAAGCCTCAGGCATATAATTTCCGGTTGTTCTCGTCTTGCCAACGGCGAGTACTTGCACAGACATAACCAAGTGGCCAGGATAGTCCATCAGCAACTTGCTCTTAAGTATAACCTTGTGACTATGGAATTACCGTACTACAGATATGTGCCCGACCCAGTTCTTGAAAATGGTCGTGTAACATTGTACTGGGATCGGTCTATTATCACTGACAGGACTATTGTTGCCAATAAACCTGATATAGTGGTAATAGACCGATTAGAGCGCCGAGCAATGATTGTAGATATCACCATTCCCCATGACGACAATCTCTTAAGGGCTGAAAAAGAAAAACAAATGAAGTATTTGGATTTGGCCCATGAGGTGGTCGACATGTGAGATGTGGATTCGGCAATCATTGTGCCGATAGTCATATCAGCCCATGGGTTGATTGCAAAGAGCCTCGATCAACACCTTCAGAGGCTCACGTTAGGCAGCTGGATTAAGGGCCTAATGCAGAAGGCAGTCATTCTTGACACGGCACGTATTGTGAGGAGGTTTCTATCTCTGGAACCCTAACCACCGGTAGCTTGGTCCCTGTACTCGATACCGGTGGGACACTATTTTTTATATTTTTAAATATATATATATTTTTTTTATAATAATGTATTTAAAAATGTAATTTATATGTTTTATAGATGTTAATAAAGAGAATAATAATAATAACTTGACACATCTCACACACGGCCGTCTGATCCCAAACTAGGCAGAGCCTGTACTATGGTAACCAGACTGCTGATAAACATACTTATATATTTCTAAATACATACATATTATATATAAATTACACCCAGACACAGAACAAATTATCGTGCTCATCACACAATTATTTGTCCTGGGTGGGAATCGAACCCACGACCTCTGGCTTAGCAGTCAAGGTCACTAACCACTAGACCAACAGGCCAGATTGCTGCAACAAAACACAAAAAGAAATTTTGAGAAGCAAGCCAGGTTTTAGGGTAGAATCAGGGCATGAAGGTAACTTATCGGAACTTTTGGTACCATAACTTTAACTCGGTACAGTAGGTGTACAATTATGCAAATATGAGGCTACTACGTGCTATTTGGGTACCGAACTTTTCCAAAAAAAAAGCAAACACTACCATAACATGGCAATGTTATTTCTATTTAGAGTTATTCTCGAATGCATAGTAAAATAAATAAACTTCCAATACGGCGACCGCGGAAATAGAAAAATACATGTTATCCACGGTACGTCGTAGTTTATTATTTTATGCTTGGAGTGCGGGTGGAATATAAGATTTGTTTCATGAGCACTGTGTGCCGCAACCGCAGGCACACATATGTTAGCTTCCTGGTACAGATATCTTTGAATTTACAAATAGTGTATTGCCACAATATTATCAGGTTTTAGACGATACTGGCTGACCCAACAGACGCTGTCCTGTCTTAACTATCAATATTGAATTCGAATTGGTATAATGAATAAAAAAATATTATTCCAAAAACATAGTGTTTATTATTCTAATGCTCTATGATACACAACATCGACTGACAGTTATGTCAAAAGCGCTAAGGTTACATTAGAAAAGTTAATATTATATTATATATATTATATAATAAGTTTTCTTAAATTTTTTAATGTTTCAACTTTCTTAATGTTTTCTTTCATTAGAACCTTCTCCTGACAACAATCACAAAAAAAAGAATTAGCGAAATTGGTCCAGCCGTTCACGCGTAATGCAGTGACCAAGGGAAATAGGGATTCATTTTTATTATCATATTAATACGTGAAGCGAAAACTTTGGAACCCTTTTTACGAAAATTGGGCGGACGGAGAAGTATGAAATTTCGCACACTTATAGTTTCTACAGAAAAGAAGTGACGAATTCTAAAATTTTTGAACAATATTTGCTACAATATAATAATTTGGAACATACAGCTATAAGTGTCCAGTATATATTTTGACCTGTCATGGTACAGAAGTCTGTACAATGACAGGTCAAGTAATATTATTCATATATAGATAAACAAAACATAACGGGTTTCCAAAGAGCAAATGTGTTTAGGAAGTTTTAATCGAACTTTCTAAAGTACAACACAAAAGAAAACTAAAAAAAGAATCTAAATAAATTAAAATCAGGCTAGAACGACGGTGCCATCTTTTTTAAAGATCCAAAAGAAAACATACAATATTGTTGATAAGTCACTTACCATCAGGTGACCCGTTTGCTCGTTTGCCCCCTATAATATAAAAAAAAAACACGTAAACACACAGCTGACAGAACGAAAAACAGCGCCACCAGGGTCGCCAACCGGAACTACATTAGGATACGCCCAACCATATATCTTGATGTGGCCAAGAAACTAGCTGGGCAAATCGACAAATAGGTATATCATGAAATGATTAACGATTGGCTTACGACATATATACGGATAGTGAGCTATCGACAAGTTTACACATTAAATCAGTAATCCCACTTCCCACTAATATTATAAATGTAAAAGTTTGGATGGATGGATGTTTGTTACTCTTTCACGCAAAAACCACTGAACCGATTGCGATGAAACTTGGTATGTAGATAGCTGAAGACCTGGATTAACGCATAGGCTACCATTTATCCCGACATTCCCACGGGATCGGGGCTTACCCGGGTGAAACCGCGGGACGTTGCCATTAAATTATAAGAATATAAACATTACATATTATGAATATATAGGAACTCATTGACCAATATCGAAAGGCTTCATCATTCACGTGGGTAGAACCAATAAATAAACTATTTAATAAGGTAATAATAATTTACCTTCCTATAATTAATCACTATCAATCAACTGCACGGGAAAGTAATGTATAAACTTTAGTGATTGCGTCGGGAATAAGCGATTCGTCTTGAGCGTGGTGCGCCGGCGACCGTTGTTCGAGTTCTATCGTAAAAGATGGCCACCTCGCTGTCACTCTAATCCGACGTAACGAATGTTATCTTGAGCCGCGCCGACATAATATATTATATGTATTATATTGAATACACTATCTAAACAAAAATAATTCCTTAGTGTTCCTAATATGCAGAAACTAAACGCTTCAGTTGCGTGACACCTACTTAATTTGTACCACCGTGCGCGGGGTTTTCATGAGTTTTGAAATAAGATAGTAGAGCAGGCAGCCGCAAGAAACTGAAACTTATGGAAACAGAGATTTTCATTGTGTAAGTTTGTTTGGGAATAAAGGAACTGTTATTATAAGTTGAAAAACTTGTATATCTTGTTAATAATCCCTTCAGCTAATGGGTTCAAGGTTGTGTTCTGCAGGGTACATTTTAGCCTCTTTTTCGTAAGTCTGAAACCTTAGTTCGTAGGCATCATGTCGAACAATTCTGCAGATAATCTGTAATACAACACACATAAAAATAAATTCTTGAATATACCTACATTTTTATGCAAATACATATGCATCAAGCTTATAGTCTATTTATATAAAAATTTCGTGTCACGTTGTTTGTTCGCGATGAACTCCTAAAACTAAATGACCGATTTTAATGAAATTTTGCACAGTATGTGCAGTTTGGTCCAACTTGAGAGATAGGATAGTTTTTTAATTTTGTTTTTGCAAATTACCTAGCCACAGCAACGCGTGGCCGGGTAGTCATATTTAAATTTATATTTCTATAATAAGTCTGATTCGTCGTCGTCTGAGTCGTCCGTAGTTTTTAGCTACTGACCTTTGATTACTTTAGATATAATTGCGGTACATAGTGTGCATGACAATTCCATATTTAAATTTAAAACAGATTACAAACCATCAACGTTAGACATTTAAATTTAGGCGTATTTTATTTTATAAGTATACTTTATACGTTCACACTCATTGCGATAACAGAAATATTCGTGTTCCTCGTAGGTATGTGGCCTGGGTATAAAAATTGTTCGTGGGAGAGTCATGCTTTAGCACGTATGGGCCCGCTCGACCGGAGTGATACCACGGCCTCACAAATACATACATATATACATATACATTCTTCATATATATACATTCTTCATATCTTAATTTTCCACCCTTAGAGGTGGAATATTTTTTTCAAATTTAAATGAAACTAACCTTGAGTACTAACAATTCAATAAAAAAAAGAATTATTGAAATCGGTTCACAAATGGCAAAGATATCGCGCAACATACCCACAATACGACGATGCTATATCAGCTCCGAGAGATTACATAGTGCCGTTTCTTGATCGACGGGCACCTACCAAACGTATAAGCATTTTCAGGGACGTACCGACGCGTCCGTAAAACTGGACGCTTGCGGTACAAAGAAGCGATTTGGGTAGAGTATGTGTTCATCCACCTGAAGACGAAGAAGAAATACTAGATCCTCCTATCTTCACATTTTATTTGTATCCAGCAGGAAGAAGAAAAAGGAGAAGAAGAAGACCCTTACGTTTAAAGTTCCATTAGATAATTATCAATTAGTCATAATTCACACCACTTTCATCATTTCCAATAGTACAGTTTTTTATTTAATACCATATTATTTAATAAAACAGGACAGCAATATATGGTGTTATAGGCCTACCGGGGAACCCACGTTAAAAAACGCACTAAGTGGAAACGTACCTCACAGGTGGAAACGTATGTATATTATTCAGAACACAACTTTTTAAACTTTTTGAGTCGCTTTATCTCAGAAATAGTAATTCTTAAGATAAAAGTGCAAGACAACTTTTATAGATAATTGCATGATCTACAATTTTTTTTGACCTATTTTATGATAAAACTTACCGTTTGTCTGAAAAATGCACTTTGACGTTGAACATTTTTTTTTGGAAATTGATTTGATGGGGACTTTTCACAATTTGTTTATAGTGGCGATCGTAACATTCGTATCAATTTTCAGCTGTATTTTTGCAAGCTTGACTGTCTACTTTGATCGGACTACACCTATATCCTAATCATAGACTGATCGCCGCATCACAAAATATGTACTCTGTTCCGTGAGTAAACGAGAGTGATTTAAGTGTAAGGTTCATGCCGACGACAAAGTTATAAGCCTTATATTGTGTGGGGACTTGTGAGTAGTAGTGCGACCTAGTAAAGTTGGTCATTATCGCGTAGAAGAGACGAAGGTATAAAGCTGGTAATACAAAGCTGTACGTGATATCAGCGAGGCAATTAATTAATAGTAGTGATTATTGGTGTCTAGATCCGCGATAAGAACATTTTTTTTACTAAATTTGAAAGGTCAGTTGACGTTGAAGATTAGTATGACATGTTTTGAAATGAACTACGCATTTTTTTTAATTTATTATTTTTAATAAGCATATTCGAAAGACTTGAGGGCTGATCTCGTCATCTAATTTAATAAGTACACTATAACTATTAATAATATTGGTATATAATAATAAATACACTATAATAAATGTCTAAATATTTAATTTTAGAGAGCAATATAATACTCCTAATATTTCGGCAAACGTAATGGTTACGGATACTGATATCCGGCACATCACTAATTAATAGATGTAATGTTTAATATTGCATCTGTCTGAACTACAAAGTCTAAAGCTCGAAATCACGTACCAAGGTCTAATTGGCGTTCGGCTTTTGGTTACATTGGCATATCCCTTTCCTTGTGTAATGAACCTATATCCGCTTTGTTTCTAAATATATATATATATATATATATATAGGAATAAAGCCGATATCTTCAAAGTGGCGGAAAAGGATTTAGCTAAACATACGTACATATACATGTACAATACCAGATACAAACAGAACAATACCAGTTCAGTCAGACAGAAACAGAGATGTACGTAAATGCGTCATATTTAACTTTTCGCTTTAAGAGTTATGAAAAAGAGCGAGCAAAAAGATCTAATATTTAATTTTTGGAATTAATTAATTGTTTAATATTTTTAATCTGTTTCTATTTTATTATAAATATTATTTTATTGTGTTACTTTTCTCTATGTGTGTAAAATATCGCTGTAATAAAAGGACAATAAACAAATATTCGTACGTCTTCAAGCTAACAAAATACTATATTATTATATTTATACACTAGCAACCCGTCAGGGCTTCGCACGGGTAGCAGATTCAATCATCAACATATTTCAATCAATTGACACAAAATCTTAACAAATTATACACCTAAACCTTCCTCATCAATCACTATGTCTGTTAGTGAAAACCGCATGAAAATCCGTTCAGTAGTTTTTCAGTTTATCGCGAACAGACAGACTGACAGACAAACAGACGCGGTGGGGGACTTTGTTTTATAATATGTAGTGATGTAGTGATTATATGAAGGTACAGGGCTGTGTTTAGGTGCCTGTTTGTCGCTGTTCTAACAACTTCATGTTTTCTTCAAGATTAGCCAGACCACAACCTTGACAATGTAGTTTATATGGCACCACGTACTGAGTACAAATAGACTGAACACTAGTGGTTTGGTTTAAAGGTAGGTTGTAATAACAAGAATCCAAATTCACCATGTATTGAGAGAGCGTTACTCTGCCGAGGCGTTATGCTACCGAGCTGCTCTGGTCTTTCTACTCTGACCCATTCAAAATTAAATAGTACCTCCCTTCTCCCTCCCGTGTAAAAATAGCTTTAGAGTTTTTAAGGTGGCAAAGGGATGGTGGTAGGCGCTCCGGTCGTGCGGCAGACCATTCGTCGTAAAGTACCAATGTTTACGAGCATCGTTGCTTCGCAGTACATTCCACTCGTAAAATACAGACACCCAGCTTGATTATGCGTGCTACCTACGACCAAAAAGCCGTTTTCACTGTATACTCGAATTTAATTGTGAATTTTTTAGTATAAGGGGGTTTTATTGTTCAGGAAAGTAATAAAACCTTCATGTTTTACGCATCAGCGCATTCGGTCAGCGAAAGTAGCCGAAAGGAACATTATACATATATCTACAAGTTTTTAAAGCCAATGAATAAGATTATAAATCCCCGAAGCGAAAACACTTTTACACCAGCACCTGACCTGTAGTTTGTGCATAACCTGCCTCAGCAAGTTCCTCATTCATAAGCTCTATCTACCCTAGTAACCAATAGACGTAGTAGTAGTAGGTAGAGATACTTTTCAATTTGGTGGTTCGAAACTGAACCGGCCTGATAGCTTTTTGTTAGGTTTGTAGAAAAATATGAAACTCAGTTTGGTATAAATTTTCAGATCCTTTCTTACTTTTACACGACTGCTCAAAAAAGGAGTGTAATGTTTTTAGGGTTCATGCATATTTATTTTGTAAGTTTCTTTATTTCACCATAACTTCTAAATGCCTAAACAGATTTGGATGCATGGGGTATTGTTAGAATCCTTACATCATCCCGAGTCACACTGGTTTTTTTTTTTTTTTAAAGAACTCATATGGAGGCTGTATGGCGCGTAGTTTGTTTTTTGGCAGGGCACTTGTGTTTTTTTATTTTTTATTATTAATGACGTGCTTATGTATACCCACATTATCTGTGTAAAAAAAAAGGTGTTCAGAAAACAGTTATTACAGTGTTTTCTGAACACCGTTTCACACATACGAGCGTAAGTTACTCCGCTAGTGTATAACACACCGTAAGTTACTCCGCTAGTGTAACACTAGCGGAGTAAATTTACGCTCGTTACGATGCCGGTCCTTATCTATAATAACAGATTCATATGTAGATACAACTCACAAGTAATATTATTATCTTCCTATTTAATCCAGTTCTTGAACTCCTGATTAAAAAATAACCCACGTTAAAGCAGGACGAATGTCTAAAAATAGATAAGTGTAAGGTAATAGGAGGGTACTTCTTATTATATTACCTTACATTGCAATTCCGCCAACATTGTGAAGACAACGGTGATGTAACGTTTTGCCTCTGACGTAAAAAGGGCTGGCGTCTTGAATACTAACGTTACGTAGAACTGTGAAGGATGCAGTAACACAGCGTAGTTAGTGTGGACAAACGAGCACGTTTATGCGCTTACTATCACGAGATAGAAGAGGACGCGTACTCATTTCGATGAGTTATCCACGTCATAGACGCCTCTGACTGCGTCATGTCGACGTCACGTTTACGTCATGACTTTTATTGTTAGCACTCGGGCCGTGACCGCATTAATGGGTCATATTTCGGTTCACTTATTCCAGGGTTGTCATTGGTATACTACTAAAATACTGATTGCCGATATAATAGCTGTCGATTGATGCCTTAACACAGAGGTTCACTTTAAAAAAAATCTTATTGTGGGAGATCCACGGTTTGGCACGTATAGGCCGGCTCGACCGGAGTGATACCACAGCCTCACAGAAAACCGGCAGTGAAGCAATGCTTACATTGCTTTCCGCAGAGTGAGTGAGGTTACCGGAGGTCCTAACCCTTCCCTCCTCCCTCTTCCCCCCTTTCGCTACTCCCACCTTAAAGGCTGGCAAAGCACTTGCGACTCTTCAGTTGCAGGTGTTCATGGGCGACGGTAGACATTTATCATCAGGTGACCCGTCTGCACGTTTATCATAAAAAAAAAAATATCTCCGTTAATTAATCGTGACAGTGAGCATTTTTAACACCTTTTTTAAACAGGGTAGGTAAATTTAACTAAAATCATCAACTTATTGAAATGTACAAACTAGATAAGGTCAGTACCGAACATTGTTCCAGCGTAATTCGTGGTCGCATTGAAGCATAAACTAAATTTGCAGTTAATAGAAATGTTCTCTCATTCATCGGTCTACATAATTTGACTACATGATCGGTGCAGTGTTGTTCTGTTTAAGTGGTCACAAACTGCGAACCATGTCGAGAGTTGTGGGTTCCATTTCTACAAAGGAACATTACTTGTGTATTCTACAATAGTTTAATGGTAGTTTAATATATGAAACTCTAAAAAGAACCCTAATTATGTTTTTTTAGTTATCCTGATCCTGTTTCTGCTAGTTTTAGTAAATTTATTTGATATAACACACACATTTGTCTTTATTATTAAAGGTAGGCACTTACTATCAGCGTGAAGGGTCCATTAACATAAAGTTCGTGAACTTATTCCAAAAGGACGTTAATAGTTTCAATGTTTAAATAAATTTATTGTAGTAAGGATTCAGTAGCTTATAGTTCGTAGTGGCTTTATAAATAAAGAAAAGCTCTATGTTTAATGGAAATATCGTAAAATGTTGCAGAAAATGAAAAAGGTTTCTAAATACTTTTCCGTGAATCCGAAGAGCTTTGTTTTATGTTATTCTTCTACAAATAGTCTATTTATTCTTGGTAGAATACATTCTAGACTACTCTATTTATTTTAAGTGGTTAGGTAAACATATTTGTTATAATCAAATTTTTCAATAAGTCAGCATTTTTTTATCAAGTCATCTAAATTTGTGTATGCTTCCTTAATATTAGGTAATTCACTAAAGGGCGAGCCTATTATAGTCCTCCGGGCACAGTTTCGGACTTCGTGTTACTACTGAGAATATTCAAACAGAAACCCCAGTATTAATTTACTTGATCCGAGAAGCAAAATTGGAACGATCGCACGCAAACATAAACATCAACTTTTTCACGAGACCAAAGAGGCAGTAAAAGGTTTAGGAGATTAGAGCGAACAGATATCGTGACACGTGATTTTTTAAATTAAGATATTATTTATTGTAATTATGAGAAATCAAGTTTTTAAGCCAAACTTATATAAGTGAATAAGTTAATGTCTTTTTATTTAATATTTAGATTAATTTATAATTAACTTTTCCTTTTCAGTAGGGATTTTGTTTTAGAAACGAACATATGGAGTTCTAAAATCCTGTTAATTTTCTTTTAGTGTGAGTGCTAGTACAAATAGCTTACTGTTAGTGAGTATTTCTACACTATGTAATATATTTTAATGGTTTTTTTTTTAATTTGAAAGATAACATACAGGTCCAAATTACAATAAAGTTAACTTACCAAACTAATCTAAAACCCCACCCCTGACCGTTCCCGGTACAAAAATGCCTATCACCCTCGTCGCGTTTCCACACTGGATTGCGATGGCCAGTCTCTGCACCAAGAACGATACGAATCGAGAGTCACCAGGCGTCTTAATGAGCCTTTGTCCAATGTATTACTTTCTTCAAAAAACAATATTTTTATGTATGTTCTTAGATCAAATTTTCATATAGATTAAATGGACTCAGGACTCAAACATATACAATAACAAATAGGAAAATTCAAATAAAACTTTGCCCCTATAAAACTCATAGTTTATCTGTGTCGTTTATGTATGTTACCTGCGGATGAAGTCGGACTCTGGCCCATAAAACAAAAATAGATTTATTTGTTCGATGGCTGTGTGGGCGAGATACTGAAGTATTTGATAGTTTATAGCTGACTGTGGGAGTACGCCTACTATACAGCTCTCTATATGTGATATTTCAAAATGAGCTTTATATTTTTACACTGTTAACTTTACCTTTCAAAATGCTCAAGTTAAATCGCAAATTATAAAATAGCATGTTTTCTCAGGAGTTGTTAAAGATGATTCTATGCGTTGCCGATCCTGTTCCACTCTTCATGGATATTTTCTGTTGACCCTTTTCATTAGCAACAGCAGTTTTACTGTTTTCATTGAGGTTTCTGGTGTGCCTTCCTTAATTAAATTAAAATGTCTTGACTTTACAAAACAAAAAAACCTTTATTTAAGACTAAAGACTAATAAATATTGTGGTGTGGCAATACTGCTTGTTATAAAGAAGCTGGTAACTGCAATACCATTTCGGTATATTTTTAACTATTCATGACGCGTTAACAAATTGGCAGATTAGGTTATGTAAATTTATTACTAATAATATAAATACATATGTATAAAGATACATCGATGATATTTAGATAGGGAATAGTTTATTGCCAAATAGAATATCAATTAGCTTAGTTCAATAGATATGCAAACAAATGTGGCGGCAACTTTACCTTATTCATATTATCACCACATATTATGAAACAAAGTCCCCCGCCGCGTCTGTCTGTCTGTTCACGATAAACTGAATAATTACTGAACGGATTTTCATGCGGTTTTCACTAATAGACAGAGTGATTCATGAGGAAGGTTTAGGTGTATAATTTGTACCCGTGCGAAGGCGGAGCGGGTTTCTAGTTTATTATATTTATTTTTTATATTCTAGTACATTTTCTGACAGTTATCTCTTTTACATAGTTTTAAGGTATTATTAATAATATTCAAATCAACTATAGCATATTTTTTAAGTCAATGCAATGAAACCGTTTTCGTTAAGCTACCCCTTTCCCCTTTGGACTACGTCTAGAAACATACACACGTGTATACATACACGTGTCTTCGAGTCGATGTTCGTGATGTATTTCGAAACTCATATCCGCTTAATTAATGTTAGCGAGATAATCTGATTAGAGAGGCCAGTGAAATCAACGTGTACGAGCTGTGGCTAAATGTATTTCATATTTTACACACGAATAACTTTCCCTTTATAATAAAGTATTAAATTTTTCGAGATATCTATTTGTGGGACCTTATTATTGTTCTGGAGTCTCATATTTATGTATATTTAATAATAATATTTATAAAATAATTAGCAACTTAAAAATTAAATTGACTAATAAACCCGTGGTGTAGTATATACGATTCTATAATAAGTAATAAAACTGCATAATTTATATATTTATGTACATATAAAATATAATACTATATTAGATTATTTCGTTAAAAAAATAAATAGAAATAAAACAAGATGTGCTGCGGTTGTGGATATCTTCTCATATTTTTTACCGAGTTTGGAATTTTTCAGATAAATTTGATAAAGATAGGTTTAAGGTTTTTTACAACTTGACTTTAAATATTTATACTTCATTTTCTTAGTTTTTTACTCTACCTTAAAATGAATTTTGCAGTTTACAACTACGATGAGTGTTGTCGACTCTTTCGTACTTAAAATAAAGTATGGTGAGAGTACTGCAGACAACCAACAGTACTGACATAGTAACAAATTTAATTAAGCGTTCTCTCGGTTTGTAAACCTCAACGTCGACAACCAAGGATGAACCTCAACAAATTGCTTTAGAAAAGCAAGACTAAACCACAAATAATTAAAACGGCATCCAGCATATGTAGTGATAATTATTTCTAACATAGATATTAAGAGATTAAAAAAAAATTAACAATAATATTTGTACAAAAATATTTTACGGAATGGTAAAGAATGTAATACCATTTCGCCTAATTGGCATTGGTCGAGTAAATAAACAAGAAATTCAAATTGAATTGAAAGCAGATCGAATATAAATCAGCATTGGCTTCAAATTATGCGGCTCTGGCATTTTGGTCGGGGGCTTACGTCCGACTTCCACTAATAACATGCAATTCGGCAATTATTAATTTTAGGCTTTATTATTTTATTCTAGGGCTATTTACCGTGGGGAGTTGGAAGGGGTTTGGGCTGCGAGGGATGCCTTCATTTGCTAATTAATATTATTAAATTTAGGTACATTCGCCATCGTTTTTGTTTCTGCAAATCACATTTTTGCTCAGAGCAATGCGAATTATAAACCTTTTTTTAAATTATATGACATAAACAAAGAATTGCCTCAGCTAATGCGGAAGGCACCGGATGTCTATTGTTTCAGAATACGCCGATGGACTTTGATCGGTGCCAACATTGGTGTAGACTCCATGCCTGAAGAGTGTCAATGTAATGTGTGATTGTGACAAAGATGGCGATATAGTTTGTGTCACCGCGCTGTCACTCTGTCTTTCAACACCATAAACTTAGTCTATTATCTAAGTTTATGGTCAACACTGCTTTGAATGTTGATTCCCTAAAAAGACGATTATTTGTAACGTGATGTACAAATAAATACTGTTAATCTGCGTTTATGTTGTGTAGTTAGTTGCATGTTAATGTAGGTTACTGGCAACACATTGTGTTCCTCTAGGGCACAAGTTAAAAAAAAAGACGTGCAACTGAATTAGGTCTCCAGGAGAAGTATCCTAGTACCCTTTTCATAAGTAGTTTAATTAGTCCTTGATATTGAAGACGTCTGAAAATATCTACACAAAGTAAAACTGCTTTTACAATGCGAAAAATAGTAGATTTGTATTAAAATTTTTCATTATTAACTATGCACTAATCTATTTACTGCTAGCTTACAAATACTACCGCCAAATCTACGGTGATCCATGTAGATTTGATCTCTCGAGAAGCTGATAATTTTAAAAATATCATAGAAGAACGTACTTGTCACAACCCTATATGTAAGTTACCGCTAGTACGATCCGTAATTTATACTTTAATCAACGCTCGTCGCTCTGTCCGGAAATGACTGACATCCGCTTTGAATCCACCACTGACAGCCACGTATAATTTTCTCTACTACATTTTATATTAAAGTCTTCAATATACGGCGATGGTTGGAAGCGTCCGTGCTATCTGGAATTAAAGTAACACGCTCCGCGGTGATAGACGAACAGCTATTTAGACGTTTGAGGCTGTACGTGACTCAGGAAACACGGTAAACCGTCTCCCCAAACTGCCATTAAGAGATGCGCGTTAACTGAAGGAAACATGTAATGGCCCGGTCAGGTATTATACCAGATCTACTTAATCATATTATACAGTTTTTCTTGGTATATATCCTGTAGTTCTAAATGAGATACGCTAACCCTAAGGGAGCATTGTTACTCTTACAACGTTTGTTAGTGTTTAAGTACATGTTAAATAGTAATCGTCAAATTTATTACACCATTTATAACTTTTGCTAACATATGACATTTTTCCTGCGCTATAAAATTTAATGTTTTTTTAATTTTTTTTAGGTTAGGTAGATACAGATTTTTATATGCATGATGGACATCAAACAAGGAAAATTTATTCACCATGTTCGAATATCGCATCGAACCTCTAAGCAATCTTTACGTTTATGAAATTGAAAAAAAAAATGTTCATGATTTGAAAGTTGAAGATAACTTTAACAATTTTATCTATTAGCTATTTTGTTTTATGCCACAACACCTGATATATTGGACATGTATACCACTTACTTTTTTTTCGTAGCGTATAAAATCGAATTCCACTAAGAATGAAGTAGTAGGAATCAACTAGTAGTAAAAGTATAAAATTTACTAAATAATTTCGTACCTCGATCTGCACTCAAGTGACCCTTATTAGTCTTATAATGTACGCCTAGCGTCAATCACCCGTCAGTGACCCCACCACCCGCCATTTTTCAGGCGAATTACCTCCGGTATAACTAGTCATAATAATGAAATGAAGAAGAGAAAAATAATGAAAAACAGTGAAATGTTTTATAATCTGTTATACTTCATATATCATATTCATATAATTTTGATGTGGCGACAACAGTTACTACTGACTTAGAAACAATCCAGTACATCATACATACAAATCTGATCGTGTTCCGTTCCGGCCAAACATTATCCGAGCAACACCGGTCACCAACTCTACTCAAAGAAAATCCATGACTACACGTGTAAAGTAACCACGTTTGGCAGAAGTCCAACTCTGAATACAAAGAACTACACTTTGTCGTTACTAATCAGAATCGTGCCCCTTATTTCTTTTACTGTAATGGTATTATTACTTGGCCAGAATAGGTGTTTATGGATAGATTAGAATAGTTTACTTATCCTGCCCATATTCGCTGTGACTTCTACACCTGGATCAACAACAGTGATCCATGAAAACAAAGTAACGATTTCAATCGTAAATAAATTGAAAAAGATGGAAATATAATAAATTCACCCAACAGCTTTTCTAAAAAGATTAATTAAAATTTATGTTTGTTACAATGGTTGATATTGGAAAGTTGTATACAAACATACCAATCAGCGCGAAAACTTTTACTGTACGATGTTTGGCTAACCCTTGCTAGATTGCGCTGAAGTATATTTTATATAGTAGTACTTACAGCGAGCTAATTCCATTTATTTAAAAAATAACGCGGAGCGCCATCGGCACTTGGTAGCGGCGCCGGCCGGGCCGCGCGCCCTAACCTCGCTCAGTTCGCGCCGCTGTCGCGTGCTATTAGATATATCAACGAAATTTTGATTTTTGATCAGACCCTAGACATATTCATATGCTCTGAATATCTGTTTATGAAGACATCAGGGCGTTACCTCGAGACACTGACGATCCCTAGTACTGTTACCTAGTTTGCAACCCAGCTGCTTATATTGCTGCACTATGTACCTCATTATTTTATTACCTACCAAAGGTTTTATAGATTTTACTAAGTACTTATATACTGTTGTGTAAGGATTATCTGTAAACAATATGTATTTTTTCTAAAAATAAATAAATAAATAAACTTTAACTGAATTATTTTATGAAAACCAGTTGTAACTAAGTAGTATTTCATCATGTATGTATTTACATTTTTATGACTGAAACGTACTTAAGAAAATATAATAGACAAAGGCGAGAGTGCACTAATTAACCCTTCACGTAGTACACTACTTACAAAAAGAATTTTAAGTAAAAAATACAAATGTTTGTACGTACGCTTCTATTTTTTAGTCGTGTGTAAAAAAATAACAACAACCTTGTTTAGCTTGTAAATCAAAATTACAAACTCAAAAAGGCCGCTAGTATTTTTTTTTGTAAAGAAAGATTTTTTAGACGAGTTTCTTTTTCCTTTTGGCAAGATTATAACTTTAATCTATAAGGATTTATTTTTCTAGTTTGCATAATACATAATCACGACATGCACAAACGGTGTTATTACAAGCATTCTTTACAAACTCTTTCCAATTAGTTGCAATAATTGTTCTAAACTAATCTCTTTGTATCATCAGTTCTATCAAATGTTTATTTATATCTATTTAAATTTTGTATTATAACATACAAGAACAAAATATAGCAGGTACTCGAGTTAAATTGTAAAATTACATAACAAATTACCCTTATTACGTAACAGTAACAAGTCGGACGAGGAATTCTGAAGACTTGTGTTCTAGTTTGCTTACTATACATTTTTATGATATTAGTTTATATACTAACATTTTATTCATTTATATCATGCATTGAATCTTCATTAGGGTTAGAACAAGAATTGCTGATGTAGTTTAAAGTGCTACTAATGTTTCAAAGATTGAGGTTTGAAACTCTTGTAAATATTATACGAAGTGGTTGTTATCAGCGCCTGCCGATTCGTTTCACTATTCAAATCTTCTTTGAGCCTTGATATATATAAACGAGTTGTGTATAACATAATGTTTTAAGTATACAACTTAGACTGAAACATTCGTGGTACATTGGCGTCAGTTAGTAAAGGTTGGCGGTAAAGGTGGTAAAGGTGGGCACTACCCAGGTTTTGTTTGTTACGTTTTTGAAGTGAAAACTTCTTTAGGCACGTTGGGCACTTTTGGTATGGGGAAAAAGCACTGAACTCGCGTGACCGTCACGCTCAGATGACATATGTCATGATGACATAAAGATGCGTATGTGTATATGACGTATATGTATAATTGTGTGTATGTGTTTTCACTTCTGACGTGCAGTCCTACGACTGACAGTTTTTTTTTTAGTTATTTCACTATTTTCAGTCAGTGTTAATACATATTTATTATTAAACCAGCAGCATGCCTCTTCTTCACCAGTGTTGAATAATTATCTCCATTATATATGACCTACATATATCATGTTATACCTAGGTACACAAAAATTCGAACTGCGATCTTATAATGTTCTAAAATGCGAGTCTAATTATCAATAAGAAATTATGTTCTAAAGCCTACTCAACGGACAAAAATTCATCTAATTATGATTTTCACACTTACTTTTTTTTTACGTGGGCAAGTGTGTAAATCAAAGAAAATATTAATAGGTACATAAGATGTAAATGTGGGATGTGATGCGTTTGTTAGCATTTTAACGCATACCTCCCATTTTCTTATTTATATTTACATTATAATACCCATTAATATCAACTAGTAGATATTATAATGTATGGGACATTATAATATCTACTAGTTGATATTCGATTTAATAATATGAGGCATAGGCGATTGCAAGGATAATAAATTGCAAAGGACAATATTTACCCATGAGTAATTTGCCGGTTACTTCTCAGGATAACTCAAAATCTTGAAGCCAGCGCTGATTCATTTCATGACGCGTCTGAAAAAACATTTAATTAATTTGAAATAAATAAAATTAAATAAATTTAAATTGTTAAATATGTTGAAAAAATATATATACCACAGACAGAATTTACATTATAATACCCATTAATATCAACTAGTAGATATTATAATGTATGGGACATTATAATATCTACTAGTTGATATTCGATTTAATAATATGTGGCATAGGCGATTGCAAGGATAATAAATTGCAAAGGACAATATTTACCCATGAGTAATTTGCCGGTTACTTCTCAGGATAACTCAAAATCTTGAAGCCAGCGCTGATTCATTTCATGAGGCGTTTGAAAAAATATTAAATTGATTTGAAATAAATAAAATGAAATGAATTAAAATTGTTAAATATGTTGAAGAAATAGATATACCACAGGCAGAATTTAGCAGAAATAATAGAGTTGGAACGAGGTACTATAATAAAAATAAAATCGTTAACATTATATTATGTATAGCATGTACATATATAACAAGTTCTTTTTTTTTTAATAATAAAATCATTCATTTCTTTCTTACACAAAGGTAAAATACAGTACAGTTTTTAAATTACAATAATTAAACCTACACGCATTTTACCATTGTGAGAGACCGGTGTGTGTAAGATGTGTCAGGTTATTATTATTATTCTCTTTATAAAATAAATAAATAAATATAAAAAATAGTGTCCCACTGATTCCAGAGACAGAAACCTCCTCACAATATGTGCCGTATCAAGAAGGACCGCCTTCTGCATCAGGCCCTTAATCCAGCTGCCTAACGTGAGCCTCTGAAGGTGCTGGTCGAAGCTCTTCGCAATCAAGCCACGGGCTGATATGACTATATGACTATCGGCACAATGATTGCCGAATCCACATCCCATATGTCGACCACCTCGTGGGCCAAATCCAAATACTTCATTTGTTTTTATTATTATTCTCTTTATTCATCTTTTACCATATAAATTACATTTTTAAATATGTACATAAAATATATATTTATAAATATAAAAAATAGTAGACCCCTGACGTCGGGTACAGGGACCAAGATACCGGTGGCTAGGGCTCCAAAGACAGGTACCTCCTCACTATACGGGCCGTGTCGAGAAGAACTCCTTCTGCATCAGTCCTTTGATCAAACCGTCTAACGCGAGCCTCTTAAGGTGTTGATCGAGGCTCATGGCTATTAATCCATGAGCAGATATGACAATCGGAACAATGATCACCGATTCGACATTCTACATATCGACAATCTCATGAGACAAAACCAAATATTTAGGGTTCCAGAGACACAAACCTCCATACAACACGTGCCGTATCAAGAAGGACCGCCTTCTGCATTATTATTATTATTAATATACTGAGAAGAAATTAAAAAAATATGACATATGGACTTCCTTGCTTCAAGGGGTCTGATTTCTCGGCAAAGCCAGTTAGAGTCACAGGTGTGCGATCCTGGCCTGCTCGAGACATTGCTTTCACTCTTTAATCCATCCATTTAAGTGACATCCCTTTTTGATGTCATTGCCTTCCTTTCTTACCCACCTTTCAATTTACTCCCAATTTTCTAATCTTACAGCTCCTCTAAACTACTCGCGAAGTTGTTTCGATGAAATACTTATCGAAACTGACCGAAGTCTCGAAGTACGTCACTACACACTCGTAAAACCTCGTGGGGAGCTCAGTCGTCACTCGGCGTTAGAACTTAGGGACCATTTGAGTCCTTTGACTCAGGCGTAAAAATCGACAACGATCGGAAGTCGCCCGAGACGAGGCGAGGTTGCACAAAGCGAAGCAAAGTGCCTATTTACACTCTCGTATTCGCCTAACTTCGAGCAACTTCGTGAGTAGTGTAGAGGGGATTTTAAATTCAAGTGGCAATGCTAAGCTAAATAAGGAATTTCTCATAGCATGCGTTGTGGCGAGTCTAGTCATTCACAAACGATACTCAAGTTACCCTTTGCTACGCGAACGCTCTACATCGAATACTGATCTGTGATTGGTCCATTTCTGTTGCTAAGGTCTCTGCGGTATTTGATTGACAGATGTGTGTATGACATAAATACAACATAGTACGAGAGCCCACGACCAAAATTTTTGCCTCATCGATTTACGGTCAAAACAGTGTAAAATCGATTTCGAATTCCAAAGATACCTAATTTCAGATTTTTTTTTCACGAAAAGTCTGACCTGGTCAGGTCAGGCATTTTCAAATATGTTTAAAAACTTTTACCGAATTGTTTCATTGCATCTGTCTGTCTGATGGACATGTCCATCAGATATAATAGCTAATAGACAGCAATACCGGGGTAAGTCTCACTCCCGTATTACGGGAGCGAGACCAAATTAAAGTTGGCAAAATGTGTCTGTTTAATACACCTCTGCCTACCCCTTCGTGGACACAAGCCTGTGTGTATGAATGCATCTAATCTTATTATGCATGACCAACAAAAAACCATTTTTAGAGCCCGACATAATATTTACTTTAGTTAAAAAAGTATACAAAATTACTCTGACTATTTAACACCATACCATAGTTGAAATAAATATAAAATTCGGTAGATTATTATATCAAACTAAAGCTTATACATTATCCAGTAACAAGCAAATGTTGAATATTATGTAAATATAAGGAAATGTTTCAACAAGACCAGTGTCTATACTCGAGCACTGCGTTTTCTAAAGCTAAAATATGTAAATAAAAGCTTAAAATTGTGAACGGCCTATTAAGGCCTCCTTGCTACTTTGACTATTTAAGTTCCCTGTTCCGCGTTCCAGTCCATGGTCACTAAATTTAAACTTTTTTCCCCAACGGTTTCCAGTTGGCTGGCCCATCCCCACTTTATCTTGCTAATGAATCTTGATAATGGAGACTATGTCGATCAGTTTCTATTTTATTCCTATGAATTGTTTCGTGTTGACCGATATCTCACAGAAAAATATCTAGCAAAGCCTTCTCCGTAGCTGGTTGGAGAAAGAAAAGAGCAATAAAGATTTTATTCTTTAGCTTCCTGAATGCCCATGCCTTACCCATTTCAAAATGATTCTTCAGATGACGTCGTTGGACTTGCCGAAAAGTTCGAGTCACAATGAAATTGTAAATTTCTAGTTCAAATATCGACTTATTTTACGCTCTACGTTTATTTATTGATCACAATAGTCATTGTAGACTCAGTTACTAACATAAAACATATCGAACGTCTCTATTTCATTTGTTAGTCGCGTACTTTATTTTTGTTATCGACGACGTTGCTGATTCCGTAATCGAGTTCCGGAGAATGGTGGATCAATTTTCTCAAACCTGTTCTATGTTTCCAATGTCCGTAAATACCAAAAATTCATTTACTAAACGTCACGCTGTTGGAGGTAGTAAACCGTTTCTGTAGGTGCCACCCTAATGGACAAACTCTAACTAAGTCTGGAGATTGACATTTGAATTGCCAGAGCCGCGACCATATTCGGGAAACTTAGTTCCTAGCATGGTATGGCAGAACAAACATCTGTCTAGTTTGTTAGGCTTTCAGGCTTCCATCGTAAGCATATCTATCTCTCTCAATTCAATCTATCTTTGTGCTGCAGAAGAGGGCTATTCGAGCAATTTATGACAGACTTAGGCAATCGTGGTTCATTGAGGCAAAAATTTTAAGAAATTAATATAATGACGGTAGCGTGCAATACATTTATGAAAACCTGATTTACCTTCATAAAAATAAATTTCAATAGTTTAATAGTGTGTGTTTTAGCCTCTAGGCTCCAGACAAAAAATTAACAAGTCGTTTTGAGGTCAATGGGTGCGGTGGGTGTATTATAATAAAATCTCCGATAATATTCAAATGTTGAGTCTAAAGAAATTTAAGTCCACAGTAACACGACAACTATGCCTCAAGGGCTATAAAATATAGTTTACTATTTTATTACTCAGTAGTGAATTATATACAGGATAAAAACGCTTGGGATTTCATTATATTATATTCACAGGCTATTTCATATACTTAATAGAAATTTAATGTAATGCGAGTTTCTCATTTTTCATCTCTTATGTTTTTCTTTTCTTCTTTTTTATTTTTCCCTTTAATTTCAGTTTCCCTATTGTCATTATTTGTTTAAGCAATTACCGCCTACTTAGAGAAATCCCTAGCGTAAAATCCTTTTAAACAAAAAAAAAAACGACTGTCCTGCTAAAACGAATGTAATATTTCTTATTTAAATTTGAAAATGACGCATACAGCCGTCATTTTTAGGGTTCCGTACCTCAAAAGGAAGAAACCCTTATAGGATCACTTTGTTGTCCGTCCGTGGGTCTGTCTGTCTGTCAAGACCCTTTTTCTTAGGAATGCCTGGAGGTATCAAGCTGGAATTTATATCAAATACTCAAGTCTACTGTCCCTTAGAGCTGCGAAAAATCAAACTTCTAAACCAAAAGATACAGCCGTTTATGCTGCATATTTTCGACACTCGCAAGGGAATCAAAACCTACAGGATACTTCCCGTGAATTCAGAATCTTGAAATTTGGTACGAAGCAACGTCTTTTAGCACAGATAAAGGAAAAATTGCGAAAACCATATATTTTTAGTTACATCATATAATAAAAATATTTTACGGAACCCTCGGTGCGCGAGTCCGACTCGTACTTGGCTGATTTTTTTATTTTAGCCAGTGTCATTCGTGAAGATGTACGGATTCTAATGATGGGTATCATTAGAATCCTTACATCATCATACTTTCAAATCTATTAAGGCATTTAGACGTTATGGTAGATTAAAGAAACTCACATACATAAACCTTGAAAAATATTACACTCCTTTTTTGCAGTCGAGTGTGTCACAAAGCTAATTAAAAACAAGTATAAATTTATATTTACTAGTACTTCTAAATTATCACTGTCCGTTCTTTTGTATTCAAAGTAAAAATAAATTTAAAATATGAAGACATAGTTAAGAACAAAGTGTTGGCAACGAGGGTTGATATAATGGTCCAGTGAATTGCCCTTGATGGGTTTTATACTTTAAAAAGCTTATTTTTCGTTCTTTCTGACAATCACAAGGATTTGGACGCTTGAATAAAAACATAACAAGTACATTTTATTTAAAAAAATTCGGGAGAATGATTTTCAATGTCTTTATTGGTTTATTTTAGAGAGAGACGAGACAGATGTCTAAATGAAGGCATAAAACTTAAAGTTTTAAAACTAATCTTGTAAAACTAACCTTTCATTTATATAATTCTTTTTTTCTTTCTTTAAATAATGAAAACTAGCAACGTGGGTCACACATTACTGGTATTCTTGTTAACCCCTCCAGCTAAGCTAAAATGCTTGTGTTAGGAGCGGGTTCACGTCGGTAGTATACTGGGTGGGATTCGAACCCGCAAGCTGTTGATCGCAAGTTCGACGCCTTAGCCATTACGCTACCGCCGCTTTAGTTAAATTAAACCCCGACTCTGTTCAAGAAATACTTTTGGATAAATTCGGGGTTTCTTATATTTCTATGCTGTCCTGGTATAGAATCTCCAGCCGGCTAATGCTTTGCAGATTAATATTATCCTCAAAATTTATTCGGTATCAGTAATTTTAAAATTATATTAGAGATATTATCCACATTATTAAATAAAAATACCATTCTCCGCAAGCTAATGCTAAGCCGAACACAACATGTAGCCTCTGGAGGTACTTTCAATGTACGTCTCACGCAGTCGAGGGCAAAACATGGTACTTCGGAATTAAACCAATTAACAATAAATATCGTCTCCTATCTAGATCGATACCTGACCATTAAATCAGAGGAGATTATATCTCAGGAGAAGCAATATATGTTGGTTAAAAAGCCAGTGAGTGGACTACCACTTCCAATTAAACAAAATGTTTTTCTTCCAACTATAAATTTTGCTGGAAGCTTCACAAATCACGATAACTGTAATAAGCGATTAGCGTTAGATTACATAAATTCAGAATAAAACAATTTGAATTTCAATTATTTGAGTTTGATGGTCAAGCGACAGACAACGAAAATGTTAATTCACTTTTCTGTAAACTACTATTTACTATACACCATATGTTTCAGAAAAAACAACATAAAACGCAAAGCACCTGTTCCACACTTCCACCTACCTAAACGGGAAGCAATATTATCTTGAAATGTAAAACAAATTCAATCAGAAGTAAATTGGAAAGGCTGAAAATATATTTGCGTTTTACGAACGGCTTGCATGATATTTAATGAATAAAGTTAGATGTTAAATACATCGTTTTCGAAGTAACGGCGCTCTTAGTAGCGGCCTCATATTCATATAAATTCATAAAACCGAAATGATTTCGAGAATAGGTTACCATTACTACATGGGATATAAACATTTAGAAAGCAAACCATTTGAATTCTATTTTTAACCACTCTTATTTAAACTTAGCTCCCCTCGTTGAATTTTTTAATGAAATCTGAAAATGAATACGGCGGTTAGATGGTAGTCTAAACCGCTAAAACCAGACCGTATTTCTGACGTGAAATCTATTTGACCCAATGACGGACTGCTTTTTAATAACCGACTTTACTATCATATCGTCAGGGTAATTCTTAAACCGTTTTCTTCTTCACTGTTCGTAATCTCAAGTTGGTCTGCGTTAGACGAAAGTCGTTGTATTTGCCATCCCTGCCTGCTATATCTTTAGGAGCCCTTGCTTGACTTACTAACACAAATACACAAATTTTGAATTTGTTTAATTCTACATAAAATATTAATGCGTTCGTGCTAATATGGACCACGTCAGATATTTTATTTACTATAGTAGTTTTCCTTTATAACCGACTTCAAACAGGAGGTTCTCAATTCGTTGTGTGTGTGTTATTATGTTTTTATTTTTGTTATGGGATAGGTGGCAAACGAGCCTGATGGTAAGTGACAATCGCCACACATGGGTACCTGCAATTCAAGAGTCACAAATGCATTGCCGATAAGATGAGGAGGGGGAGAGAAGAGGATGGAGGGGGAGAGGAGAGAAGAGGGGGATAAGGGTGGAGAGGGAAGGGTTAGGGCCTCCGGTAGGCTCACTCACTCGGAAACGAAACACAACGCAACGTTGCTATGAGGCAGGTTTTCTGTGAGGCCGTGGTATCACTCCCGTCGAGCCATACGTGTCGAAGCATGGGTCTCCCACTTATATGAATTATGCAACATCTTTGCCATTTGTGAACGGATTTCAATAATTCTTCTTTTATTGCATTGGTTGTACTCAAGGTTGGTCCGATTTCAATTTGAAGAAAACAATCCACCCCTAAGGGTGGAAAATTAAGCAGGCCCGAGACGGTGGTGCGACGTGTTCCACGTGCACCTCTCTGATCTGAAGGCGGGTGAGGTCCCCCGTACTCTATGGTGTGGTAGCCCGCTGCAGGCGGCCAAGGTCTGCAGAGGTTCCCGGCTTCCTTCCTAGGGTATACCCATCCGGATATTTATTACCGGTGGGTCTATTGCAGGGGGTTCCCCCTGTAATAGACCCAACGGTAAAAAAAAGGGTGGAAAATTAAGAGATGAAGAATACAGCTTCTTCCAATTGTAAGAAGCTGTATTCTTCATTTCTCAATTTAGGCTCATTGAAGTCGGTGAAAACTTTTTTAAAAGTCAATTATAGTAAGAAAATTTCTTCCTTTTAATGTAATATTTTATTTTCAAATGTCTAGAAATGTCCAGATAACGTTATTTCATTTAAAAACAATATACGAATAGATAGATGTCAGGTTAAATTGCGTGTATATTTGGGGTGTAATTTTTGCAATTAGATCTGGTCATGGTTGGGTTAGTAGGGTTGGTATAGTTAGGCCTTTGTCTAGGATAATTAATTCACCAGAGCACCCGAAAATAACCTGTTTACAAGCCGCATAATATTTATTGCTTGGAAACAAAAAGAAACGTTATCGTGTGTAAAAAATAAGATCATCATAATAAAGAACATTAAATTTTAGTACCTATCTGTTTTGGAGTAAATAAAGAAAGCATAAAAGCCATCGGCCGAAACCACGTTATTGCCCATTCTGCTATACGTATTACTGGCACATTTCCTGGTTTTATCTTCAGTGCATAAAACGTGGTTCCGTTTTCTCCGTAGAACTTACAAGAACATAATAAAGATTCATACATTGCTCGTAACATTTGTATAAGGTATTATAAATATGCATATCAATAAAATATAAAAGCGATAGGTATAGTAGAAGTATGATAGATATTACGAGGATTAAATTCTGTTTTATTACTGTTCTTTAATTGCGGCCTAGGCCTTCTTTCATTATAAGAGCCCGTAAGTCCTACTGCAGCTTTTAGAATTTAATATCTAGTTGAAAATGATTTAGAACTATCAAGTATTCAAAGTACCCTACAACGTTAACTAATTTCCAATGCGCACATCAGCTTTTAAAAGATTTATGACGTGTTGTCTTATTCGTAGAAGTCAACACGTCTAACATCTTTTTAAAGCTGATATCATGTCTATGTTGCGATACTTATTTTGAAGATAATTATTGCCTTTTCCCCTGTTACTTTATTTTCTTCTAAAAGTCATACAAAACCGATTATGAAAAATTCCTAAATGTGGATGCTTTCGTTTTCTGAATTATAATTTTTATGTTTCTTGAGCTCTTCACGCACAGTCTTTGAACCGAGCTATTGCTAAATTGAGCTGCAGCTTGATCAAATGGTCAAGCAAATTAAAAAGTAAAACATAATTATGATTCCCTAGTGTCTTTGCTGACTGTCTGGTTTTGATTGGGTCACTATTTTTTAAACAATTAAGTTGAAAATAAGCACAGGTCCGGCTAATAGTCAATGGTTACCGGTAAATATTTAAAACAGCAGGAATATCCGTCGCGCATTGCAAAATCATATAATGCAGCTCTGGTGATGAAAATGCTTATTTTATTTTCTCTATTCCTATAGAGATATTACCTCCTGGTAATAATACATAACTTGATACATCTAGCACACGACCGTCTGATCCCAAACTAGTCAGAGCCTGTACCATATATTTCTAAAGGCAAACACATTTTAGATAAATTACAAACAGGCACAGAACAAATGATCATGCTCATCATACAATTATTTTTCCTATTTGGGAATCGAACCCACGACCTCTAGCTCAGCCTACTGTCAGCTCAGGTCGTGGGATCGATCATTAACCACTAGACCAACAGGCTAGTCAAGAGCTACGTAGATATTAAATTAAAAGTGAGATCTCTCATTTGTTCATTGATTGATGCCAAAAGCACTATATAAATTAGTTTATACTCATTGATTTTTTAATAAATATCTTTTAAATAACTATATTTTGTCGTTACAACATAACCAAATTATACACGTGAATTAGTAATTTAGATTTAAAAAAATCTAAATATATAGAAATAAGAATGTAAAGAGATATCATAAGAGCCGTTAGCAGACATTTTTTATGTCTACATAGTATTGAATTCGCCGCAATTTGCAGCTAAAAGGAAATATCAACAGAGATACCGATAAGTCACCATTATATATTGTATAAGAACGTATAGAAAGTGCCGCCGACGACTCCCTTGCGTCTCGTCGAATAACCACGAGCCTTATCTACACCACATTGCAAGCCAAAATGCTTATCGATGCTCTATTTTTATTTAAGTTCTTACCGTTGGATACAGCTGTGTATTATGATATTCAATCGAAATATTGGCTTTACTGGTCAGCAAAATGATTATCACTTACTACATAATATTTGAAGTGATGTGATACCGTAAGCGTGCGAGCTGTGCCCCTCGGTCATACCATTTAAAATATATTAGCTACTCCACCATAGTGGCTCGTAGTGGTAAGGTAAAAAGTCAATAGCCTAAATCAATAAAAGTGTTTTGTAAAAAAAAGTATTTAACCGGTGTAATACAACATATATCGCAGACCTAGATCTAAAGGGAGTTAACTCAAAAAAAGCAGTTAGTTTAGAAAAGGCGAAAAACTAACTATGCACTGCTGGAGTTTTAGAGTTTTATATGCAGCTAGAAGAAAAATATTGTAGGAATCTTGTGTTTTAATCATGTTTAGGGGCTGAAAAATGGATTTTTGTAGTTATTTTCCCTATTGCTTAACAATGTATTGTATATTTGTTTAGTTTTTAAGTTGAGCCCGAGTTGGTGAATTTAGCGTCTAGCGTTGAGTAGTGGTAATATTTTTAAATTTGTTTTATCGGTCGGTAGGTATTGAGATAAGGAGTTCGATGGTGTGCATATCTCAAAATTTAATTTTTTGAGTTAGCCCCCTTTAGATCTAGGGGTGCGAATACAACATATATATAAACAAACAAACTTCCCACCATTAACTCAAATCATTCACTATTGTCGGTGTCATTTGTGGGCAAATGAAACGATCAATTTAGAGATTACTTAAAAAGCAACGGTTACCACTAAAATTATATTTGTAATTCTGGATCTTGTTCTCTTCTTGATAGTGGCTAAAATCGGTTTTGGATGTTGTTTAAATTTATTAAATGAAAGTAAATTAGATCAATTACGTACCTGGTATACATGATATTTTACTCGACTCCATTCACCATGTTAGGCAGTGATCGACTCGCTTTCAGACGTTACGAAATCAGCAGCACGGACATACATGTACGATAAATTTTGAGTATCGACTTTCTAATTCCTACAGACAGGTACGGCAACAAAGAAATAAAAAAATTTTGCTTGGAGAAAATAAAATCTTAAAGTGGCAACCTGTGAAACTTGCAACGTAATAATAATTTTACTTCTCCTTTGGGTCAGGAAGTAGACGTGAGCGCTTAGAAGATTTGTTTATAGTTTTAACAAAATGTTAACGTGGATAAATTAAAATGGTTTTCAATTTGTTCGAAGTACGTCTTCCTACTTATTTCTTTCTATTGAATAATAAGCCAGTCTGCCGTCTCATTTGTTTCTATTGAATTTTGTTCAATATCTATCAATCAACATTCAAGGAAACCGTTCTGGTGTTGATGTCTTAAAACTAAAAATAAATTACTCATTTTGTGATTACCAACAAACATTGAAATCGGCAATCATTATCAATTTATGTTATAATTTAGTACCGTTGTGTTTCTTTACCTCATTTGAAATATTACTTAGTAAACTGGATATACAATTCATGTCTGACTTTAACAGTTTACATAATTATATCGGGAATTGGTTGCGATAGTATTGATATGGTTGGACCTTTATGGTTACTCTACATTACAATCGAATTGTATCCATCGTGGTGTGTG